>CAEGAG010124460.1:0-15898 GCA_903067065.1 Brachyrhaphis terrabensis | reverse complement strand
AGAGTCCAGACCTTAACCCCATTGAGAATCTTTGGGATGTGCTGGAGAAGGCTTTGCGCAGTGGTCAGACTCTCCCACCATCAATACAAGATCTTGTGACACTGCAGAAGCTTATTGAAACAATGCCACAGCGAATGCGGGCTGTAATCAAAGCTAAAGGCGGTCCAACAAAATATTAGAGAGTGTGACCATTTTTAGGTGGCGACTTTTTTTTTCGCCAGGCAGTGTATGCATTATTGTTATGAAGGCTGAGCCAAGAAAATTTATGTCTGTATCAAACAAGTAGCCCTTCGTGTTACTCTGTCAAGTAGCTCCCAGTCTCAAAAAGGATTAGGGTGATGCCAATTTGCCTTCACCCTAATCTTCAACTTCCTACACACATTCTCTATTACATTCGAGTTGGGGCTCTGGGCGACACTTAAATGCTATAAAATATAAACAATGCCTCACTCACTAATTTCTTCTATTTTCAATGTCTTTTTTCTGTTACATGATATATATATCACCAAAAAAAAAGTAATATCACAAAAATAAAAATATACTTGCATTTTATTAAGGGAGTTTTATTATTCCCTTAATTAAATGATTTATTAAGGGAATCATTTTATTATTCCCTTAATAAAATCATGATTTTATTAAGGGAATAACATCAAACTATTGTGCCATAAACCTTATTTGTTCATAAATTCAAGTTTCATAATCATTTTATTTCTCTTTGTTAAAAAAATATTTCTTAAGTGAGGCAAAAAAAAAGGAGAAAAAAGCTTTGTCTTATAGCAAAGTAACATGTGTTTGACCCTCGCATGAATATTTAGCATATTTAGAAAAGACTCTTTTTTTTAAATTCATAAACATGATTTCTTCTGATGAACATCCAGTGTTGGACTCAAATGCATATTTTTAACCGCTTCTATAGATTTAAGATGTTTATCAGAAAGGATCTTAAAACCTGTGGCAACAAGTTAGACTCTTTGAAGTGATGCAAAAATAATAATAATAGTCATGAATAAACAATCCTGAACCAGTAGAGCTGTGCCTGGTGCCCCAGTCAACCTAGAGCATTATTTTCCCATCACACTGTAAAGGAATAATTAAATGCAACAAGTGCCCCAACGACACCCTGCTAAAGGAACAAACTTTCCCCCTCTTTAAATCTGCTGATGTTCTTCCAAAACCAGTCGACACAACAACACGATAAAGATACGTGCTTTAAAAGTACAAAGTAAATGAAACACGGTGAGTTGTTGATTCTTTTAAAACTAAACCTCCTATACAGAAGATCAAAAAGTAGGAATATTTGGGACCTACTTTTCAGACAGTGTGTAGGGAGCAAACTTAGCAAGAAGGAAATGGCAAAGAAACGTCTCAAGTTAGAGGTATTTTTAGTTCAAGACCTGAAACATGTAAAATAATTTTACTCAAAACTAAGAAAACTCAGAGCAAAATCAGAAAATCTACACTTATGAAACCAATGACACCTTCAGGAAGCTTATGTAGAAACTGTGGTCACGAGTTTCTTTCCTCTGCCATTATCTCTAATCATGGTATTTCCTATTGGGTGACAACGTTCTTTTTTGCAGTTTTCACTTAACTTAACGGCTGCAGCAGATTTTATGGTCGGTGCGAGATGGCCAGCGCTGAGCATCAAGCAATGGAAAGCACTTATGGGGATTTATATACTATTGAACCCGCTAACCAAACTCCTACGGACAGAGGTAAGAATGTATAACACAGTAATGCATTATGTATTTTATCGTTATTATTATTATTTTTAAAGTTAATATTAATAATATTAATTTTGCTTGCTAAGGTTCAAGCAGCTCCAAGAAGAGATGTTACCTAGAAGTTATTATATTTTTGGGAATCCTGAATGTTTTACTGCTGGCTGGATTCGTCACCCTCGGCGTTCACTGTGAGTCACTGGGAATTAGTAAACTCTATGCTGCAGTAATACTAATGTCATCAGCCCCTTCTGAAATCAAATCAACTGAATATCAGGGTTTTAAAGGACAAAGCTTAGTGAAAATAAGTACTACATGTGTTTGATTGGTTTTCAGTGTTGGTCTTTCCGCAGAACGCAGCAGCAACACTTCTTCATTTGCCTCCGTTTGAGTTGACATGCTGTTCCTGTTTTTAAAACTGCATACACAACAGTTTTACAGGCACAGGCATGAATATGATCACAACTATTAAACTGTTTTACAAGTTTCAAGTGAAAATAAGATGATTCTTCTTTTCACAAACATGTTTGTTGGTATATTGCAGCTCGTTACCTGGTAGCACATCTTTCTGACACCAAGGACAACCCGACCGAGGACAAGCTGTCTGCCGCTCTCAAAGCTTGCGTCAGCAAAATGGTTAAAAATCCACAATTGTCTGGAGGTTTGTCAAAATGGCAAAAATCATATTGAAATCACTCAAATTAATATGTTAGATTGTTGGACAGCTTAGGTGTTTGTTTGCCTGGGTCCCCAGTGCAACAGAATACAAAAACTATAAACTCTGTCGTATCTCGTTTTGCCACTCATGTCAAAAGGTATAGTGGAGCTGCCACGGTCAAACAATGTGACTTCTATTTCAAATGTCGCGATACTAACTTGACTGGAGCTGTATTATTTTAATAATAATCACAATGATAGACAGCCAAGTGAAGGAAAAAAGAGAGAGAGGCCCGATTTCAAGGCATTAAATTTCCAAATCAGATTTGTGTTAAGTCATGTTTGATATATTCACTATTTTTCTACCAACAGAAGGTAACAGTAACTTGATTGTGCAATAAAATGGCAGTATGTGCCTGAAAAATACATAATAGCGCTCCAAAAATTAGACAGGAAAATGTAATCTTTCATCTGGGCACATTTATTCAGTGGTGAAAAAAAAATTCAAGGTTGAGAAATTAGTTAACAAAGTCAGCATGACTTTCCATTGGTTTGGGGTAAAAACATGACATGACATGTCTGTTACTTCTAACCACTTACCACCAAGAGGACCTAGAGTTGTCTTGCCATCACACACAGTAAGCAGGACTAGAAGACTGGTTTAGGAGTCATCAGTGTCAACTGTTAGAAACTGTAACAAAGTGATTAGTGAAAACTGGACATGTGCTCATTTTATTCTTTAAATCACTGTGGAGGAAATAGGACCTTCTCTTTACAGTGTTATGTAGAAATCATTTTTATCTCCCGTAGCAACCATTCAACTCTAGGTGGACTTAATACCACTTTGTTAAGTCTGTAGATTATTATTAGATTGTTATTATCTAGCATTATCTAGTTATAAAACCAGAATAAACTGACAGTAGAGCTTATGTGTGCTCAGTTTTAAAAAAAGATATACAAAAACTATCAGAGACGGTGATAACTATTTTGTTTTTAAGAAAAACCCTACCCATTGGTCGACCACTTGCCTGTTTTGTCCAGTAGACCTCAGGTTGGTTTAGAACTGCCTGGCTGTGTCCAGACTCTGGGACCATAGAGTGAAGCCAAAGGCCTGCCTTGTTCAAATAGTGAGAGAGGCTTTTTGCTTTGCTATCAGGAGGTCATGGCTGTGTGAAGGATTGACAGAAAATGACATTAAAGGCAAATTTATGCACAAAAGTGTGTTTTATGCATTTATTTTATGATTTGGTTCTTCTCTACAGGTTGGGCCTGCAGCGCTGCTCCGCAGCAGTTTCCTGCAGCCCAGGTCAATGCCGGCCAGGGGATGGTTGTGAAGAGAGACATAAACTCCAACGCCTTCTCCTTCAGTGGATCAAGTTGGTCCAAACTGGGCTCTGTGCCTCTTAAGCATGTCTCAGTGGGACCTCCAGGGATCTGGGGAGTCGACCAGCAGAATAAAGTCTATAAATTTGTAGGCAGTGATTTTGTTCCTACTTGTGGTGAGTATTATGTTTCAGAGCCAGATTTTACAGGTTGGGCTGCGTTCCCATTTTCATTTTTTTTGTGATGCTGTTCTTTGTGTCTTCAGGTCCGGAGTTAAAGCAGGTAGATGCAGGAGGACAAGGGCAGGTAGTAGGAGTTGCTAGCAACGACAGCATCTACTGCCTGAATGCCAACAGAGCCTCATCCATAAAGGAGCTCATGACCTGGAGCACCCTGAGTGGTTTCCTGATTTATTTCAGCTGTGCTCCAACTGGATGCTGGGGAGTGAACTCAAATGAAATTATCTTCTTCACGGTAAACCTGTGTCTTCGAGCTCTTGCTGTAACTCCTGTTATAATATTCACCGATGGGCTTGTTGCCATCTTTTTTTTACTTCAACAGAAAATCTCAAACTCCTGCGACAAGCTTGGAAGCTGGAACCAGGTAGAAGGAGAGGCAGTCAATGCTGAAGTTGGGAGTGATGGAAGCGTCTTTGTTGTAAATCAATATGGATTGCTCTACGAAAGGTAAAACCCTCCAATACATTTGTGTTCCAAATGTGGAAAGTACAGAGATGATTTACTTTAAGACAGCCACTAAAAAGCACCTTCTCCTTTCCAGAACTGGTATCTCTGGCCAAGTTCCACAGGGCACAGGTTGGAAGGAAATTAAAATGTCTGTGAAGATCAAACAAGCCAGCTACGACCTGGGGTATCTGTGGCTTGTGACTGAGACAGGTTTCATTGTGAAATGCACAAAATAACCAGGTGGAAGTCCTCACTGGAACCTTTTCTCTTTTCATGACTTCTGTGGTTCAATCCTATGTGTGCTTTATTATCAGCCTTAGAACAGCCTGGGCCTCTTGTTTGTAATGCTGCTTTATAACGCCTCAATATGTAATAATGTAATAAATTCTGGCTTCAATATGTGATGAAACATATTTAGAACCACATTATGTAAAATGTAGTGAAATCTGGGGCTGCACAGTGGCGCAGTTGGTAGCACTGTTGCCTTGCAGCAAGAAGGTCCTGGATTCGATTCCCGGCCTGGGGTCTTTCTGCACGGAGTTTGCATGTTCTCCCTGTGCATTTGTGGGTTCTCTCCGGGTACTCCGGCTTCCTCCCACCGTCCAAAAACATGACTGTCAGGTTAATTGATCTCTCTAAATTCTCCCTAGGTGTGCGTGTGTGTGCGTGGTTGTTTGTCCTGTCTGTTTCTGTGTTTCCCTGCGACAGAATGGCGACTTGTCCAGGGTGTACCCTGCCTCTCGCCCGGAACGTAGCTGGAGATAGATACCAGCACCTCCCGACCCCATTAGGTACAAGGGTGTAAAGAAAATGGATGGATAGTCAAATCTTTGAATGATAATGTAATAATGTGGTATGTTATGCAATAAAGTTCCACAAACCTTGTATTCATCCTGATCAACATTCTTCTAATAATAGTCAAATTGCATTGCCTTTGTATTTGAATCTTTGAAACTTTTAAACATTTACAGCATCATAAAACAGCATGGGTGTTTGATTCTTGGGACTAATCTTCGTGTTACTTTCCCAACCTGGAAAATATAAAAGCTATGCTCTTTAACATCAAACACAACCTCTACCTTTTCTTTTATTTTTTTTATATATACCAAAAGGTAAATACAAAGGCCACCTTTTATGAGCTTCACAAAGTCCTTGTTGTACAAAAATCCTCAACATCACACCTATAGTTCAATAAAGCCTCTCTTCCATTTGCTGGGAAAGATCCACAAATAGTGACAATCTGCTGTTACACGCTCTACTGACCAAATAAAAGACAGCCAGAATGGACTGTTAGCTACAGCAGACATCTCAGACTCCTTTGGATCTGTACTTTTCTTCTCACGTTGCAAAGTTTTAATAAATTTGTTACGTCTTCTCATCCAGATTCTTGATAGAGTATTTTTTTCCCCATGACAGCTCTGTAAACTTTTCTATTAGTGCATTAGTATCTCATTTGATTGGAGTTGGCTCTTCTGATTCACTATGAACCATTGGGTTGTAGAGTGAAATCTGATGGTCGCAGACTTTGAGATCTAAGTTGGCTTATAGGGTTCTGTTTATTTGAAAGGTCCTCATAGATAAGGCTCACCAGCAGAAGCTCTTCTTTGTCTCTTCAGAACAGGATTTAAATCTGGTTGATGCTGGAGGAGAAGATCAAGTAGTGGGAGTTACAAACACCTACAAGATCTACTGCCTGACTGCCAGCAATGCCTCATTCATCGAGGGGGCGGTTGTCTTGAACTGGAACACCCTGCAGGGGGCGCTGATGTATTTCAGCTGAGATCTAACTGCATGCTGGGGAGTAAACACACATCACCAGACCTACTTCACGATAAAATCATGCTTCAGTTTTTGTTGTAGCTCCTTCATCTTCCACCCATAATGTTCTCATCATTCACTTTCCCCAAAATACTTGTTAAACCATTCAAGTCTCATAGATACCTATTAGTTTGCACCATAAAAGTCATATGAGCAAACCTGTATTTAACAAAAGGCCAATAGCAAAGTTATTGTTGGCTGTAAATTTTTTAGTTGCAAGAAACTGCAAATTTGCCACAGTCTTCTTGCTAGTACTGACTTATTAGTCTGCCTGCTACGGTAGTTGCTCCTTGTGAGATTTAACTAAACTAACTCAGTAAAATGATTGAAAAATCTGTTTAAACAGATAGTTTCTTAACAATGACCAGCTGCTTGATGTCTTTCAGCCTGGTTTCTGTTCTCACCACAGTACTGAGACTTCAAAGTGTTCAGTGGCGTCCATATTAATACAGACCATGGAAGAACCACAGTGCAGCATTTGACACTGTTGACTATGACATATTAAAGTGACTGGAGAGTTGGGTTGGACTCTCAGGTACAGCAATCTTACATAAAGAGCAGGGACTTCTTTGTGTCAATAGGTTACTTCTCATTGGAGCAGACCAAAGTCACATAAAGGGTACCTCAAATTTCAAATCATGCGGCCCCTTCGATTTAATATGTAGATGCTCCCGATAGCTCAGATTATAAGAAGTAATAAGATTAGTTACCATAACTATGCAGACGATACACAACTCTACATTAGAATGTCACCAAATGACTTCGAACTCATCCAAGCACTGAAAAAATTAGAACAAACCAATGCATGGAGGTGCCATAATTTTCTTCAGCTGAACAGGAACAAAACTGAAGTTATCTTTGGATCTAAAGAGGAATGATCTAGAATCAGCACGCAACGCCAGTTATTATAGCTAGAAACTAGTGATGAGGCCAAAAATTTGGGTGTATTGATGGACTCAGACCTGAACATTCAGAGACACATAAAGACTCTTACAAAGTTGGCCTGCTATCACTTAAAGGACTCTTGGGTTGAAAGACTAAAGTCCAATGGTGAGCTTTGGGAAACTTACCATAACCTAGCTTTATGGTAAGTTCATCATCATGTAGACTTGATCAGAGAAACATTGCTACCACCTTCTGTTCATTGTTTTTATATCTGCAAACATGTGAGTCTTCAAGTAAAAAAAACAGAACAAAACACATTTTACTCAAGGTAGTTGTTAGATATCTGTTGGTGAGACAACTTGTTTGTGTACAGTGATGGGGACACATCTTTTATGATGTACCAGCAAAGATAAAGGATTAATTACATATATACATTAAAAAAAAATTAATCAAATGAGGGGGTTGTGAGGAGAGTAGACTGATTTAGACTGTTCTGTTCCCCCGGTCACCTGAAAGGTCAGTCCTATCAGCATGACTCATCAATCTTGCTCAGTGGGATGATGTTCTCTTCAATGGTCACCAAACTCAAACTTTGTGTAACAAGTGTGGGGAAGAATCTACTCAAGCATCTGCAGGTCGTACTGGACAAACGAGTCACATTCATAAAGAGGCAAGTTCCACCTGTTGGCTGGTGGTATTGTATTAATTAGAGGTGAAAGTTCTGAATGCATTGATGGACAAAGGCTTCCCTCCTCCTCTTACTGTAATTCAAGATACTAAATGCTTGTTTAAGCAGTATTGAGAGAACCTTTGATGTTGTAATTGATTTAATTGATTCAGATGTGTCTCTGCTGTAATGTATCCATTTGAATCAAATGCGTTGAACACCTTAGCATTGCAGGACACTCAACCTCGAGGACTGGAGTTAGACACCCCTAGTTCAGAGGGTGTAATATTTTAAAAGAGCCACAAGATGTCCCACTTGAACAGGAGCAGTTCAGTCCCATTCATGGTAAAAGGCAAAGCTGAACCCAGTTGACCTTTATTGAAACTGTGGATATTTGTTTTCAAATGTATACTAAGGCTTTTTGAGGGTATCCGTGCTTGCAATCCATTCCAAAGAAATTGCTCATAAAAACTATAGTTTTGCATTTTTGCCTTTCAGAACAAATCTTTCAAAGATTTTTCACCCTCGGACTTACCACAGAAAGATCTGAACGTCTTAAACCTTGCTTACATGAACCAAACACAGAGGATCAAATTGAACTGTCACTAATTTCCTCTTAACTTTAACACCAGATTCTGATGTTAACCTTTAACACCAGAATCTGGTGTTAAAGGTTAAATTTGGATGATCTGTTCAGATGCTGTTGTTCCATGAGATTGTTTCTGCAAATCTGTTTATTTTGTAGCCCTGTAAGAGAATGTACTGTGAGCAAAGGAAATAAGAACTATGACTGCTGGGTGTCATAACAAGGCTATTTTGTCACAAAGACCCTAGCAAAACCACTTTTCTTATTGCAACGTATAGGAATATCTTTGCTCATGATTCTAAAGCGATAGACCAGTGTAGCACTCTGTGACAGGTTCAAGGATGGCAGTTGTAACATCCTTGAGACCAATAACAGCCAGAGGTTCAGTTCTGTCAATGTCAGATTAGAATACATCAAAAATGCCAGAAAAATGTACCGTCAAAACAGCTCTTGAGTTCAAATCGTTCTATCAACAGTCCAAGATTCCATGTTTATCCTTTTACTCAAAATTTTTGCAACGGTATGTTATCATTTATGTTGGTGCTGACTTGGCTTTTTAAGATTAATTTTGATCCCACTAAAGCATGGACATCACAAAATATTACCTTGTTTCAATGCTGCATAATTTACAGTACTTTGCAAAAAACATTTAGATCACTTGAGCTTTTATAAATGTTCACATAGACCCAAGAACTTTGTGTTCTTGGTGTCCCGCATGGTTTAAATGTTTGCTGGGTAAAGTACATCTTAGATGCATCCCAGCTTAATGACAGACCCATCTCCAAATCTTTACTGATGTTTAAAAAGAAAATCTAGGAGAATAATAGACCAATAAATTGACTCTTTTAAAAACCACCAACAACAAAAACCAAAACAAGCAAAAAAAAAAAAGCTTGGACCAATTTCAGGCTTCAGATTGGTTTTTGCAACAAGTTAATCCTTAAATGTAAAAACATATGATGTGAGGGACCACAGGAAGGTCGGACTTAGAATATCATATTTATATTATTAAAATGGTAATTTTGTGAAGTCTTATTGTTCAATTAGGCCCGCTGAATATACAAAAAGACTACAGCTTTGATAAAATGCTTAAATTAATTTTTTTTTTAAATACGAGACTGTTTAACCGTATTTATATGTATCTGATGTAGCATACTTTTAAAGTCCCTCTAATTTAATTGACTGCCGCACTCCAGTCCGATAGGTGGCGGTAAATGCACCTTCAGTTGGTTTGCGAACCGTTAATAAAACTCAGAGAAAGAGCCACATTTCACCATTTTTTGGTGGTCTTACCAAAATACACGTTTACCAACTAATGGACTCAAGAAGTGACATGCCAGGAAGAAGAGGACGACTTCACATCCAGGTGTTTAACATGGACATAGTAAATACATTTTATTGTGTCTATCGTTTAATATACGACACTGAGACTGAGTTGAAACCCCCCTACTGACAGGTGTGAAATGGTAAATAAATTGCGCTAGGGGGTCCGCTACCTAGCTCATCAAACTTGCTACTATCCAGTGTACTTCTCTATCCAACTGGTTTGTGGGAAACGTAGGAAGAAGCATAGCGAACTAGGAAGAAGCATAGCGAACTAGGAAGAAGCATAGCGAACTAGCTTAAACGTTCCTGGACAGGGCGCGCGACTCTCGGAAGTTCACCATGGCGCGAGCCCCGGGGGTTAAGGGAGCTAATCGATATTGAATTGGAAAAAAAAAATATTACAGTGCATTGACAGATCAATACTTTTACCAGTTATTCATTGTGTTAGACTTTAAACGTTTTATATACGTAAATATGTTGAAGCAGAGCGCTTCTCGTAATTAAAGAAACAACCATGGAAGGATTTCATCACCCAGGTACCGTCTCCAAGTCAGCAGGAACACAATTCTGTTTCAAAATAATTTTTTCCTAGCTAATATCCTCTTTTGTAGAAAGAACGTTTAGGTATTTTATTATAACCATTAAAGTTAAAATGGCTTGAACTAGATAACTGCATTGGAAGGAGACTGCTGTCCCTGTGATACGTAATACTCTAGTTGTAACCTTGTAATTGTGTCTCATCTTCCAGGGACACTCCCTTGCCAGTGTAAATGGGCACAGCGTTGTGGGACAGTTTTTCAGGATTTTCTCGCACATCAGCGCCCCTTTGTGTCCGCCCAGGCAGCTGCAGTGCCCCGCAGAGCGCTGTAACGGGCTCGGCGCTCCTAGCTGCGCATCCCGCTACCTCTCCCCGCGCCTCAGCAGGAGCAGAGCCTCCTCTCTCCCGCAGACAGCTGAGGGGAGCTCCCACCGTCTCCTCCTCTCTGGGAACACCTTTTTTGGAGATACAAAGCAGCTCGCTCCTACACTGCTGCTGCTGCTCCTTACAGCCGCTCTCAACTGGCAGTGGGAAGAAAGACCTGCGATAGAGGGAACCCCCCTCCTCTGTTCTTCTTCTGTGACGACGGCAGAAACCAGGTAAGACAATTTGCCATCTGTTTGCAGCAAGTGAGGAGTTTCTAGTTGTCATGGGCTTTTTGGGTAGAAAAAAAAGAAAGCAAAGCCAACGCTCTGCATGCGTGGTAGCAGGCAGGCTGCACCTGCTCTAAATGAGCATAAGCCAGTTAATTTCACTCTTCCAGGGTTCTGACATATAAACCAGGTGGTTTGTCAGTTGAAAACAAATAATATTAATAAAGACCATGCTTTAATGTGTTTATAATCATAAGGAAAGCACGTTGGGATTGTAGTCTTATAACTAAAACGGAGGATTCCCCACTTTATGCTCCTTAAACATTTTAGCACTTCTCGTTCTACAACTTTGATCTCAGTAAGATGTGCATTTAAAGCACCTTGCAACAATTTATGCCACTTTTTTTACAGTTTGTCACAGACACGGACTTTGGTGTATATTATTGCTGTTTTATGTGATAGATTGACAGAAAGTAGTACATGGTTAGGAAGTCTTTTTAGGTAGGTTGCACTAGACTTTGTTTTTAGGGGTAATTGAGTAAAAGGAACTGAAAAAAAAATCTTAAGACATTTTTTACTCAAATACTCCTAAATAAACTCAACCCCAAACAACTTCTCTCAGAAGTTACCTGATTACTAAGTCCACTAGTGTCTAGTTTAGCCTAGTTAGTGGGATAAATGATGGAACTAAATACAGGTCAATTCTGGAATTAAAGCTGTTAGAGGTTACAAAAGACTAGAGACTGAGGTAGAATTTCACCATTAAACAGGAAAATGGACTCTAAACATTCAGCTGGAACTACAAGAAAATGGTTTAGATTCACACTCCCCATTGCTTCTTTAATAAGTTTGTCATGATCTTGCAGCTCCAGATCTATTTAATGTAGAAAAATTACCTTGGCAAAGCCGTCATGTAGGATCTGCTTTTGATTCCTAAACCCCTGGACTCATCCTAATCTATTTAGCATAGCCTGCAATCACAAATGCCTGGAAGATTTTTTAATAATGGATGACAATAGAGATTCGCTGGTTTGCAGCATCGATTTGTCCGGATTGGAATCTAAAGGACCTGAGGACATCTTGTTTCACTAAAAGATGACATAGATTATTTTTTGTAGTCTTAAAATGGCTTTGATGCTGTTAGACTTTTTTTTAACAATCTCCCAATGCGCTCATATAATGTGTTTATTCAAATAAACGCTTTATTGGAGGCTTCATATTACCCCAAATCAAATTACACGCCCACGTTAGGTTCCCTCATAATTTCCCTGATTGTGTAACCAGAGAGATGCTGCTGCGGCATCTGGTACGTTCATCCCAAGGGAGCGGAGCGCTGCCAGAGCTGGCTGGAGCTCACTGACGGTGTTGAACCCGTCAAAGAATCCAACCAGAAGGTGCAGAGTTGAAAGGACTTGAGGCCACCGTCCTCAGGGGGACTCATTGCCCTTACCAAAGAGATTTGCCTAAACCTTGATCATTGTCGGCTCTTGTAACAGTTGTACTAAGAGTCAGCAGCTATGGTGGAGGTGGATTGAGTTTGACATGGTTAAACACAGAATGGTTTGTTAAGGTTTTATCCTTCTTTTTTTATGACTGCAAAGGTTCTTTGTAGTCTGTCCATCCATACATCCCTTATCTTCCTTTGAATCTGGGGTCAGGTCATGAAGCTAGCAGCTTTCAGACTTCTCTCTCCCTAGCCACGTGAGCCGCCTCCTCCGGGGAATCTCAAGGCATTCCCAGGCCGTCCCAGAAAGATAATCTGCCCAGAGTGTCCTTTAGGTTTCCTCCTGGAGGGACGTGTCCGAAGCACCTCACCAGGGAGCCGTCCAGGACTCATCCTAACCAGATGTCTGCTCTTGTTCCTTCTGGTACAGACCGGGGGGAAAATATATGTAACATCACAATATTTGTTGTCTTAATTAGTGTTAACACAAAAGGTTGAAGGGAATTCAACCCTTCATTTAGGTACTAAAAAAAAAAAGTTACCTTCCTACATAGCAAAACTCTTAGATCCCATTCCCGTGACGTGTTGGATTGATGAATGTTGAAGAAAGTATCTGCCTTTCAAGATGGACTTTTCTATTGAGGGGGGTTCTGTCGTTTCAATGGCATCATCCCACCATACCCCATTTGAATGTGAACTTCAAGCTAAATTTCATCCATGTCAGATCACAACAGATTCATGTATTTTTATTACACTAAGTAACCCATGATAAACATAACAGTCTGCATTCACTCTTCCTCTTAGGGTTTTGGCTCATGATCACTTGGTCCTACCTTTTTGCCTCTTAACAATACAGAAATGTGCAAAATAATATAATGATTTTCATTCAAATGAGTTTCGTTTTCTTTTTTAGAAAGGCTAAAAATGTTTTGGCAAAGTTTACGTTGAAATATTATGGCTGGTTCTGTTCTGGAGCCTCCTCTGGAGCCTCTGGAGATTAAAAGGGTTCATCTTGAAATGGAGAACATTAGAGGAAACTCTGAGCATCCTCTTAAAGAGACTGTTTTACAACAACAGAGTTTCTTCAGTCAGCGGCTTCTTGAGAGTCGCTGTAATACAGACTGCTACAGGAGATCCTTCCTGCCCACAGCCATCAACATCTATTACAAACCTTTGAATAACTTTGGATAAAATGAAATACAACAACATCAAAATTCCTTGTGGGATTTCTAAAGAGTTTTTGATTTAATTTGGATGAAATTACTGTTATCACTAGTAATAAAAATAGTCGTAATGTTCCCTTTGAATGAACCCGGTTTATGACAAACGGTGAGGGAGTGGAGCCTAATCTTCAGATGAAGTTGCTCCGTTCAGCTCACTTTTTTTTTCACTACCACACCATTACACTAGTCTACAGATCTTTTGATCCATCTCTTGCTCTCATCCTGTTCTTCCATTTCCTCCTTTAATCTCACATTTCTCAATTTTCAGTCTGCTACTCCCCCCACTTGGATCTGCTGTATTGTAATAACCGTGGAACTGCTCCCCTTTTGTTCTTCTCCTACGTCACGTTTTTACAACTTCTTCCCGTGCCCTTGGGTTGTCTGCGCATTGGTTGATGAGGGTGGCGTTTTCCTCAAGATCAATGACGGTTTAAGATATTTCACTGGAAGTGTCAGACTGAATTAGGGCAAACGGCGTCAGATGAGACTTTAACGGCCTTGATATAAAGCAGGGACAAGCTCTCCCATCAGCATAGATTAGCTGCCTTGTCATTGCGGGAGAGAGACTCTAGATTAATTGGGCATAAAGTCGTACCTGGAGAGATGCCATCAGATGGTTTCGTAGATTAATAATTTGCACTTTTGTTTTGTCTCTGATTTTCTGCTACCTTGCGACGGAAATACGTTTCACTTTTAGTAAAACAACTGGGTGGGGTGCAGAGATATTTCATCATGAAGAAAAGACTCAAGGAATAAACAGCCTACAAAAGGAGGATAGAAGTCATAAGCCACACGAGATCCAGACACAGACGGAACAGTCGGAAACCAAGTCGGCTTTCTACTCATCTCCACAGTGGGGAACGGCTCGCTGTGCTTGTAGACACAGAGAAAAAGGAACAACGAGAGATGCAAAGAGAGGACAAGAAGACGGATTACGTGTCACCAACGGGCGTTTGGAGGCTGAGATCTTCATGACACTGATGGCCCGTGGAGCTATTCTCTTCTCCGTGACGGTTAGCTGTGCATCCATCAGCAGCTGGGAGCTGTGAAGATATTCTGCTGCAAGTGAAAGATTGGGAGGTGGTGTTGGGGAGAAGGGGGGGTGATGTAGTTCCCTTCAAATTAAGAAAAGCTAATCATTCATCAAGCAACGGAGCGAAATGCAGTCATGTTTTTTTTTTTTTTCTTCTGTTATTTACTGTAAACATGCTTAACGTTGTGCATAATTGTAGAGTAGGATAAGAATAGCAGTTTGTTGACTTTGGTGAACCACTGATTGCTGCAGTTACTAGGGATGCACCGATCCCCCTTTTTCACTTCCGATACTGATATTTGACATTGAGTTTCGTCCACAACCTTTCCAATACAGAAAAATAGTGCTGAATTGATTAAAATGTTTATTTTTTATTTTTTAAAACACAGACATAAAAATACTGAATTACAAATGTATTTGATAAATCTGCACCAGTACAGCACACTTAAACCCAATAGCTTCAGAATCTTGGTCAAACATGTAAAAACAGCTGATGGTTGCTTAATTTGTTCAGCGATTAGGAGTCAAGCAGCCAATGTAAATAAATAGTAAATTGACAAAATCAATAGGTTGACTATCTTGGTCAAACATGTAAAATAAACTACAGCAAACCTTCTAAATATAATGTAAAATAAATGAGAAAGCTTGATGTCACTCAGAGCACAAAGCATAGAATCAGAATGATTAGATCTAAGATCTAGTCATATGTGGTCATACATGGGTATCATACTGTCATGATACCCAATCTAGATTTTCTTTTTCGATATCAATACAGATATTAATATCGGATTGATGCATCTTTACCGATTACAGCTAGAGATGCTGTAACCCTTTTAGAGTTTGTCCACCCCAAATGCAGATATAAAAACAAAACCTGCCAAATTTTTGTGAAATGTCTCAAGCTCAGATTGTCAGGAGAGTTTCTGTGAACCTTGACATTCTCAGTTTGATTCACAGTGGGGAGAGCAAGTACATGATACACTGCTGATTTTGAAAAGCATAGGTGCTCAACTGTGAGTGTCAGAAACCAAAACAAAAATCCAAAAAAATCACATTGTAAGATTTTTAAGTAATTAATTTGCATTTTATTGCATGACATAAGTATTGGGTCCACCACCAGCCAGTAAGAATTCTGGCTCCAACTTCTTTAAGAAATCCTCCTGTTCTCATCTCTTTACCTGTATGAAAGACACCTGTAGGTAAACAATGTTCTTTGATGAAAAATTGCATTAATGGAGTATCTATTTAGGACACCCATCCTAAATAGATGGATAACACCATGGATTATGCCAGGGGTGGGCAATCCTGGTCCTCGAGTGCCGGTGTCCTGCAACTCTTAGATGTCTCCCTGGTCCAACACAGCTGAATCCAACAGCTGGATCACCTCCTAAGTGCAGT
>CAEGAG010124418.1:0-18277 GCA_903067065.1 Brachyrhaphis terrabensis | reverse complement strand
TGTTTGCTGCATTTCATTCGGGGGTGTTTTCTTTTTTGTTTGCATGTTTTCTCTTTTGCTGCGCATTTGCACCTGTCGGCCACCGTAAATTTCAATCGCTCATTGAAGAAACCAAAGTCATCGCCGTCGCTTTCCCAGATAGAAGTTTTCCACGGAGCTTTTTGCCTTTGTGCGAGTCCCTCAAAGTGCGAAAGCAGCACACATCACTTCGAGCCTTTGTGCCTTTGTAGTACGGCGGATTGAATGTACACAGGAACGGTCCTGGTGCGCGCGCAGCCTCCGACACATGCGCACGTGCGCGCACGCAGCGACGGAGAGGAAACTGCAACACAATGATAAGGTCTGGGAACACAATGGGCTCAGCGGTGCACAGACAGAAGCCAGGACCAGTTTAGCTCCGAAAGGTCAACAAGCCTCTCCAGGCTTTTATTCAGTTCCTCCAGTTATTATTGTTCAACCTTATAATGACTTCTCCGATGGCCTTTATTTTGCAAATGTGGGAGCCATCCGGAAATACCAGCGAAATATGAAAATGCGAGCTCAAGACGCGAGAAAGGTGGGGAGAAAGGTTACTTATACACACTGGAAGGTGGAACTTCGTTGACGTCAGGATTCCCATGGACGGGTCCGTTCGCCGGCCATGCCGTCGGACCGGACCGGACCGGACCGGACCGCAGTGCTCATCAGAGCACCCAGTGGGTGCCAAATTAACTGTTCGTTTGACAGACAAAACAACTCCAAACGCACTAATTAGACTAAATATTTTGAGAGTTCAAATACTGTTTGTCATCGGATGTGCTCGATTTAAAACAATGCAATGGAAGTACACAACCCAAACGTCCAACACTCAGAGACCTTCAGTGAAAGCTGAGCTTATTAAGAAAAGAAAAAAAAAAGTGTTGTTTTCAGTTTTAGTCTCTTAGACTACAATCAGTATCGCCTCTGGGATTTGAATAAATTAAATCAAATATTTAGAATGATACCACCAGTAAACTCTCTCTTGAGAAATTTTCAGAGCGACTCTCTTGAGAGTCTCGCCCCAGGAAAAGTGTCTTCAGTCTTGGTTGCATGTGCCGTGATGCTCTGGGGCTTTTAAAAGAAGCCGGGATCATTTTCAGTGTACATGGAAGATGAGTTGACAGCTTCACATGGAGGAGAATCTGAGCTGAGTTGTGGAGGTTATGCAGAATGCAATGTGCTCGAAGACCAGGGCTGGGTGCGCAAAACAACTAAACTGCTTTGTTTGTCCTGCTAAAGTCCGTTTCTTTGGGGACAGGATGGATTACTCAAAGCAACAAGTACACACACCTGCAAGGGAAAGGCTGTTTGTTTTTTTCTTTACCAGTTATAACATCTTTGCATTGAGCTGGATGTAGACCTACTAGAAGAGTTGAGAGCTTCTGTACTTTTTGCCAAATCAAATAAGTGGCATAATGAAACCAGTGTCCCGATGCTGTTATGAATGTCTAAGTTACAAACAAAGATGTACCGAGAAATTAGGTCATTTTCAGCCTGTCCTAAATTCTCTACATCAATAGTTTCCAAAAGTTTTTTCCCTTGTGTCGACCTGATCGGATGCCTCTGCTTTAGGGAATACGCAGATAGAGCTAACAATGCTAATATCTCTGTAACACATCAGAATCAGCTCAAAATGGAAACTCTGTTGTAATTTTGAATTTCTCTCAAAATAGAAAAACATTATACAGCAACTACTCTCTGCCACACTGTATTCTATCCGCTCCTAATGTAAATATACATTTTGAATACTTCTTCTCATGTAGTAGTTTTTAAGGAGAACTCTTTAATCTGTCAAAATTGGCATTGGTTGTTCCAAAGGATGGGGAAATGTCAGCTGTAGTGCGATCTGAAGCGTGGACGTTGTGGGAACTGCCACCATTGACTAGCCTGAGTGCTGGTTACCGTGGAAACTAGAGGCAGGCTGATAGAGAGGCATGTCATGTTTGCGTTTTTGCATCTGGCAGATCCTTTTACAGGTAAAGGTAATTTTATTTATATAGCACATTTTCAGCAACAAGGCAATACAAAGTGCTTTTATACAAAGACACTTAGAAAGGAGGAAAATATAACAATAAGATATGTTTTTGCCTTGATTGACATTGAAAATAGGTTTCAAACATTTCATAAAGTGATTTTTTTCCCCAGCATACATCATCATATTTTGTTCTAGTAACTCTGCTATTTAAAGTTGTACAGCTCTCATTGAAGTTTGGTTGCAATATTTGTTCACGTGAACTAAAACTGCTGGTTTTCTAAGAGCAAAACATCACAAAACAGCCAATAATGACTCTTGCTGTTTTGTAATGTCTGTAATAAAAGCCTTGGCTCAGTTCAATCTACTGTGAAATTCTTTGTCTATTGTTCATGTCACGCATTTTTAAAAATGTCTATGATCATTGTTTCAATCGAATGACATCATAACGTCCTCTGTGGTGATAAAATTCCTACAATAAATCAATTAGATGGATGTGAAAAAAGCTTTGTGAGTTCAAATAGTGGCAGAAGTTTTTTAGCTGGGGGGTTTTGGTGAACATTAGGCCAGACCCCATTATATGATTTTCTCCTTTGATAATAATCATCGTGGTGGTCTCTGTCAGACAGCGTGCCCACAAAGAGCCTTTCCCACTGATGTCACATTAAGACATCGTCAGTTCAGGCCACTGGTGGCGCCGACCTCCAAGGTCCAACTGAGGAAATGTCTCGCAGATCCTCAAAGCGAAAGAGAGAAAAGACCAAAGCAGGTCGCTGCCCACCACAAAATGTCAGCGTTCTTACATAATCCCTGCAAGTGTTTTCTCTAACACGACACCGTCTCCCCGCGCCGAAGCCGTCCAGCGGGATGAAAAGGTCAAGACGTTCGACAGCAGGGACCGCGGGGTCGGCAAGCATCGATCAAAAAGTTCAGCCCGAGAAAGCAGTGTTTTTCTTTCCCTTTAAACAAAGGTTTCTCGATTACTTCACATTTTTTGCAAGCAGCCTATGATGCTACAATAGTCTGAAATTGGCTTAGAAAGTTTAGAGAGTGCAAACTAAACTCTGGCCGTTTTGGTCGCAATAAAAATTTATATGGCATTCCATTTGCTTGATGGGAATTTCCTGAATCTAATCCAAAAATACATCCTCAGCAAGAGCTTTTTTTTTTTTTTTTTTTTTAGAAAATGATTAAGACTCAAAGCAACGCAAATCTCTGGAGACAGACGAAGCTTGGGATATTGTTGCCAACAACTAAAAAAACTGCAGATAGCATCCATTGCTGCCTCTAGCATGCGGTTCCTTGCATCTTAAAAAAAAAAAAAACTAAAGCCATATTTAGAGTTGTGTGTATCTCCTGTGAGGTGGGTGAGCGTCTGTAATTGGAAAGAGATGTTTTTGCAGCTATGATGAGGGTGATACTTTCGTCCATATGAAGTCTTTCAACTTAACAAAAGCAGTAATCTCCCCCAAAGAGGCAGACAACCGGAGCCCTTTAAGTACTAATGACTGTTTGCTGATGTTTTCGGCAAACATTCGTCTCGATTCAGAAGAGACAATGAAATTCCTTCAGGGTTATTCATCTGCCGTTTCTGACGTCAGAAAAAGGTAAGCCACTGTGCAAAATTCCTGAGTCACGAGACTTTTCTTCACACATGATAAATGTGGTACTTTTGGTTTGTTTGAATTTGAAAAGGTGGAAACATTCTCTGAAGTCCTTGGAGTTTTCCGTCATAGTCTCAGAGGGTTATAGAGGAACCTTCTTCTTTTTCATCATCATCTTTGGATCATGGCTGACTTCCACTTTCTGTCAACAAATCTATGACTACACATGAAAGAAAATCCCTTCACTTCACTTTATCTGCAAGAATAAAACCAGTCAAGTTAATTTCAGCATCATTAACAGGTGAAACCTTAATTAACAGACTAGATTGGAATAAATCCTTTGGATAGTCTTCAAGTCTATCAAAGGAGGTCTGGTTGCATTGGAGAGGCTTTAGGTTTGGATTAGCATCAGTTCAGAGTTAGCTCAACATTAGCTTCTACAAGGATAGGGAGTTCAAAACCTATGGATAAAGACCAAGTGCAAAGAATGTGACTTCTGTCCAAGAAAAAACGCCAGGAAAGACAAAAAAAAATAAGCATTAAGTCCAAGGTTGGCAAAGTTTTCTAAGATACTCCATCCTCCTGATCGCTATGGACGTTTGGGAATTTGAAAAGCAATACCATGGGAAGTGTTGTGACAGCAGTGACGCATTGAGGGGACTGGGGGTTGCTTTTTAACTGAGGGAATGGGCTAGTTCAAAGTTTTGCCCAATCCTACAGTAGCAGGATCGACAGTTCATGTGATGATCAGAAGATTTTCCAGCATGATGGAGGTTAAAGTTATGAGAAAGTGGATAAAATATTTGTTGTTTTGCCAAAAGCAATATATGCACTCTTTGAACTAGGGGCGATATTATCGGCATGGTATTAGTTTCAGACGATATTAGCTTTAAAATTTAATATCGGACATCAGGCCATTCCTTCAAAATACCAGTGACAATGATGCCTGCAGCACAACGTCATGAGGAACTGTTAAATATTAGTGCATGACTGTGAGCAGAGTCAGTTTAGTTTTGTGAACATTTACAAATTTGCACTGTTTGAGTGTTCTTCTTGTCTCAGAGATAGCTGAAGTCAGGAATAAATGTGACATTAAACATAATGCAAGTTGAAAGTGTTGCATTCCTTTCAGCTTCCTTTTTAGCATTTGCATTTGGTAGCAGGCTAAACTGACAAAGATAATGCAACATTTTAAATCCACAGTAGAGAACACCATACAGTTTCTGTAAGTTGGTATAGCAAAAAAATATCATATTGGTATCTGTTATCGGCCAAATGAGTTTTAGTATATCAGCATATCGGATATCAACCAAAAATCCAATATCGTGCATCCCTACTTTGAACTAAAAAAAAAAACAATTTTATTGTGTTAGCAGTGGAAAGAATAAGACAAAGAAGGATCCATTTTCCACAAATAAAAATCCAAAAAGCCTTGTGTGTGTTCATGTCCGACCCCTTTTACTCTGATACCTATAAATAAACCCCAGCCCAGACAGTCACCTAATTAGTCAACAGAGCCCACCTGACTTTAACAGGACATCCTCTCATAAACTGCCTGTCTTGTTTCCAGATCCTGTTAGATGTTTGCAAACCTTTACATCATAACTAAGGTGGAGAATAGGAAGTTAGTCATATTAAATTACCTCAACTGGTTGTATTTTCTCTTCTGAGCATTGTTTATGCATAAAGACGCCTTGTGTTTGAGCGCACGGTGCTCCATGTTTGTCCCTGAGTGCATACCACCAGACCAGGAAAAACAGGCTGAATTGCAAAGGAGACTATGAGTGTGTGTGTGTGTGTGTGTGTGTGATGGGATAATCATAGGTGTATGTGAGCAGCAGAGGGAAGGCATGCGTCGCTGTCCGTGTGCTTTTCGGCCTGCTTGTTGAAAGCTTATTTCTCCTCTCGCCATCTTGAGTCCCCCGCCATCGGAATCAGCACCTCTTCCCTCCGCCGCCCCCTGCCCCTCTGTCTTGTGCGAGTAACAATAGTCTATTCTGTGCTGTCCCGTGCGACTGGAGACACACCCAAAGCCAAGGCCATGGTGCGAGGGGAGACCGCTGGCCGATGGCCAGCTGAGAGAGACACTGGCTCAATTCTCGTCTGGGGCGGCAGATCCTGAGTCGACTGGGGAGCAGCGGGGCTCTTATCTCTGTAACTGCTGACCACGCCGGGGAATCAGTCCGTCATTTGGCGGAGTGATTCCCCCGACACCACTCCTTACAAGAAAATGTCAAACTTTAGCAATTTATGAATAATCTGTACAGATTACATCTGGCGGCCAACGAGCAAAGAGTTAATGGGACGTGTCATGATGTAAGCCTATCGTATCGGTTGATGTTGATAATTATCGATTCGTTTTTTTGGTTTGAAATATCTGAAATATTGCCAAACCGTTGTCGTGACCTTTCCTGTTTTTATCCACAGCTTTCACTCTGCGCTGTTTCTTAGCAACTATGAGTCACGGTGGCAAAACCTGAAACTGCTGCAGCGACAAGTTACTCAACAAGTTGTTGCTAGGTAACCAAAGAGTGAGTGAGTCAGTTGATGAAACCAGCCTTATCTCTTCATGTGGTATAAATCCAAGTCTCAGTGGAATTAAAGCATATCTTTAATCCATTGTCATATTTGTACTGGGCAGATATTTAAACAGAAGATGATGATTACTACAGCTGGAGGTTGGAGGGTGTGCACCATCAATGATCTTCCTGAGTGAAACATGCACTGAGATCAGAAAATGTGAACCATTTCCGGTTACAGTAACTATGAGTTGTGAAAGTAAAGCCTTTCATAAATCAAAAGTTTGTACGATTGAAAAACAATTTTATTATTTTTTGAATGTTAGTCTCACCGGAAACTTTTTACATGTGAAGTTCTCTGCTTTGTAATAGTGAAAATGAAATATTTTGAAAGGGAAACTTTTATGATAATCAGAAATTGTTAAATTATTTCCTTAATTAACTAACTTAACCCACTGCTTTTCATGCTAGCTATGTCTTAAAGTCCACAGACTTCAATTTGTTACTATATATCTATATATATATATATATATTAAACTAAATAAATGCAAATAGATGTGATGCAAAGTTTTCAGATAATAATACACAACTAAATGAAATTCTATGTTAAATTTGAGTGTTTTTGCAACCATTCCTCAGACAATATTATAGTAGAAAGTAAATGGGTACAAAATGGTTCGTTTGCAAAGACCAAACAGCAACATTCATGTAAGAATCAAGAGTAAAACCTTTAAAAGGGCAAAATGACAGATTGCATATTTTGGTCATGGTCATTACTTCCAGGCAACAGCTCATCTAGATTTATATTAAATGAGTTATCTCCTCTCCTGCAGGTAAGATGTTAACTCAGCTAACCTCAGCTGCAAAAAAAAAAAAAAAATCCTGAACCCATTAAAGCTGAATGTCGCTCTCTTTCCGATAAGGGTCAGCTTGCTTTATTGTCTAACATAAATGTGACCCGACCGGCACACCAGTGGGACAGCAGCGCGGGTCAGCCTAATTATATAATTACCCCTTGTCTGATTGCCCTATGCAGCTGAGACGAGGGAGGGCCTTTGTGTGGCCGGAGGAATGTGGTGCACTTGGCATTTTTCAGCAAAAGGGCAGCTTTCTGGCAGGCGGTGCCAAAGAGAGGAGCGGAGGGTGAGATCACGGCTGCTGATGCCCACTCCTCTGTTGGTTTTTTTTTTCTTCTTCTTCTTCCCTTGGGACTTTCTTGCCGGCCTATCTGTCTTGGAAATCTAGACAATTCCATCTCTCTTCTGCATCCATCCTATTCCTGCCAATCATCACCCTCCTCCCCTCCAACTGTTAATCATCCTCTGCGTGCTTCCAGCTCCGAGAAGCTCCTTTTGGACGTGGAATGCGCAGGATAAGAAGAGCCTGACGGGTCACACTGTTTCAGAGACACTCCCATGTCTGATAACTCTCCTGGAGGCGGCCGCTCCTGCCGCAGGATAGGAAGGCATTGCTTTTGTTTCGCTGTAATACCAGCGCCCGAGCAAGGTGTTAGGAGAGATTACGGCGCAGACTCAAGCAGCGCGCCTCCCGTAGTACCTTCCCTCTTGAGTCCGAGTCAAAAGCAACAAGGCTGGTGTCACACAAACCATGTTCTCACCACACTTCAATAAAGATCCAGAAGTCTTTTTTTTTTTTTTTCATTATTATTATTAATATTACATTTACATCAAGGGCCTCCCAACTCATTGCACGTCGCTACTGGGGATTTTATGAAGCCTTTTCTTCTCTCTAATGAAAACAGCGGGGTTAATGGTATTTTGGCGCCACGCTTCTCCGTCTGAATTCCTGCGCATGAGCTCCTGTTGAATTCAGCAGCATGCCGGGAAAGTAATGCTGATGCAGAGCAGATAGCGTACACACATTTTGTATTTTACAATTAGAGGGATTTACCAAAAGTACTCAGATACCATCACAAAATGCAATGTACTTTATGACTTTGTTACGCTGGAACAGACGGGATTGAAAATACGTGAATTTGCTATTTAGCTCTGATGACTCAGCTATCACTAAACAAAATCCAAATGATGAATTGGGGAAACAGTAAAGAGGTTCAGGGTAACTCTGGTTGACGGGCATCAACCCTGGACCACATGGAAACACACCCCCACACACACACGCAGTGGTGGTGGCACCATGATGTTGTAGGGATATTTATTTTTAAGAGTTGGGAAGATGGCTGCAGCTGAATGGAAACATGGAAGAAACCAACGACAATGACAATGATACGACAACCAGAGAGACAATGGAACGGCTTGGACTAAAACATATTCAAATGTTTGAATGGCCTAGTCAAAGTCCAGCCCTTAAATCTGGGGCAAGGCATGTCTAGGTTTAGTCTGTGGATGCACAAAGCTCATTGAAACATATCCTAGCCTTACCGGCGGCTGTCACTGCTGTAAGGTGACTCTGCAAAGTTTGTTTCACAATTTGAGGGCTAAATAAAAATGCACACCACACATTTCAGATTAAAATAAACAGTTCAGAAATCATCCACCCCACAAGCACACTATGTGTTGATCAATCACACACATGTCAAACTCAAAGCCTGGAGGGCCAAATTGGCCCGCAGTAGTTTTTTTTATGTGGCCCACTTAAGAGTCTAGACTCGTAATAAATGTGTTTTTATCACTCAAATACGATCAGTTTTTGTTTATATACGGCCAAATTACATCAATATGACAAGATGTTTAATAATTGTAAGAAGTACTCATGTTAATGGGTTTTATCAGTACCGGTCCTTTGAAGACATTCACAACCTTGATTTGGCCTAAAATGAAAATGCAAAGAGGTTTCTGATTTAAAAACTGCTTTAAAAAAACAAACAAAAAAAACCAGTTCAAAGTGGTTGACTAAGCTGCAGTAAATGGGTCAAACAGGGACTCCTGACAGCGGAACTACAATACAAGGGTGGGTCCGAAATCCCCAGCAGGATGGGTCAGGACTTGAGAAATTCCCACAGACTTGGAAGCTGCCCGTCTGGTCAGTGTGCCCACGCTTTGGCCATCACGCAGCATGAAGTACGTGAAAGAATGCTGTCAAGGCATAGGAGGACTCCAAGGGCTCAGCATTCCCATCACTAGCACACACACACACACACACACCAGCAAATGTTTACTGATATAAATAAGACAGAAAATTCAAGATGAATTGCGGATTCGCACAAAGTGTCGCTCAATCGTAGCAACAGGGCCCAAGACATTATGTTTGGGTAAACAGAGACGGTTTGAAAGTTTGAGCCAAGAGTGAAGCCTCTCCCATCGTCAGCCTATCTGTGGGAGATTCTTGGTTCTGCTCATCTTAAATAGCCCTGACAATTTGTTTTTACTGAACTGGAGGCGTCTTCCACAATAAAAGCTAAAAAAAGATATATACTGGCACGGAGGCAGATCTTCGTTTTCCCATCAGTTAGTGAAGACGTCAAGAGTCACGGTTGCTCCACAGCGCCGCTGCTGGCCAAGGTCTGAAACGTCCCCATCTAAATGGATCCCTTCGATTCACCCTCACTTTGCATGTTCAAAATAAATTTAAAAATCAGTTGTAAGCAAATAGAACATGGCTTAAAAAAATAAACGTTTAGTGGATTTAAAGAACCGAATCTGATCAGAATTAAACGTTAAAGCGTTTTTTATATAGGTAAATGGTGCCCCCTTGTGCTCGCAAGCGGGTACTGCTAGATGATTGCAGTTTTTACTGATGTCCGGAGATGCAGAAAAAAAAAACAGTCGGAAATGGCCAATAATCTGTCGATTATTTTTTGATTATTTTGATAGCAAACGATGCTTGCTAAAATATATTTTTACAGAATTTGAATCAGATGAGGCTAAAACTGCTGCTTTGAGGAGCTCTGGATAGAACAAGTTTACAGACAAATGTGTTTTCTTTTCATTTAAATACAAAATGTGTATTTTTTTGCAAATTTGAGCAAACAGTCGTTTTTTGAGTCTGCATACTCCATTTAACAATTAACCAAATACTAAATTAGTTGACATTTACTCCTCTTTTTCTTTAAACTTGATTCTTATTTTCACTACAACCATCTCCAGCCCTTAATGGTTAATAGCTCATTCATTAGAACATTTCCAAGGATAAACTTCCTCCCAGGCGCCATTTCACCTCCTACATCAGGCGGCAGAAACCACAGCAGCAGCAGGTAGAATTAAAAACCCTTTTATTCAACTGTCTTTCTCTCAACTTTGTCCATACGGGTATTAGCGTGTCTGTTATCCTTAAAGCTCCAGTTCAATCTTCACATCCATCTTTGACTTAAAGGGCTCCAGCAGGGGGCGTATTTCTTCAGACAGGAACCTCACAACCTGGAGGACAGAAGAAAAAGGGAGGAAGAAAAAACAAACTTCGCTTTGTGAACATGTTCCGAGGCAAGGTTTCTGAAACTTCGATGTCCAAAATAAAAGCAGCAGGTCGAAGAATCATGCAGCGTCATGTTGGCCGTCTAACACACTTGCTGTGGGGCGCGGCCGATGAAGGTGCTGGGGTCCAGCAGGGCGTCCAGCTGGCCCAGGATGGGGGTGAAGTAGGGGTCTCTCTGGACTCTGGCCAGCAGGTCATTGTCGCCTCCTTCCTGTTTCACTACAGCCGCCGCCTCCTGGGACAGAACCCGGATCTTCTCGTGGCAGTCCTGGAGGGAAACAAGAAGGGTATCCATGGTAACCCAGGAAGTCTCAGGTTGTCAGGTTTTAACTTCAGATAAAGACGATCCGAGTTTCCAAATCAGCCTGGACCTACGGATCATATGTCACTGTCCTTGTAAGTGTATCGATATCCAATATTAATATTGATGTTATGGCCAATAATCGATATTTACCGATACTGAATGTATTTAACTACATTTTTAACAGCATGAAAAAAAAAAAAAAAAACACATCGCTCACTCACTTCACCGCTTTTCTGTTTCCGTTAAGCTACCCACAATCCTGTGCTGCATCACTTTCTTATAAAATACCACATGGTCATTCCTGAAACAAATGGCAACAAGATGGAAATAAATATCAGTTCTTAATATTGGCCCAAGTTTATTTATCAGGCTGATGTGTGAAAGAAAATTATTAATATCCGCTGTCTGGCTTGAAGCGATTAATTGTATTTATCGTGAAGAATCACTTATTGAAATAATTGTCAACTAATCAATTAATCGTTAACAATAATTTAAAAAAACACCTCTTTGTAAATATGTTAAATCCAAAACTCCTCAAGTGGCGTAATTTTAGTTTCAGGTTAAAATTCTATAAAAAAAATAAAAATAAAATAAAAATGGCAACAATTCTAATCTCTTACTGAGAACTTTTTGCTATCCAGTAATCTAAAAAAATAAACTCCAGATCTGCCTTGCAGTATTGATGTCAAGCAGAAATCACTGAACTTTTCACATGTTGATGTTACAAGTTTTTTGTTAATCCTTCGCTAGGAATGGTTAAATGCTGGCTACAGTAAGCTGTTATTGTATTTAGGGCAACAAAATATTTATTTTATTATTTTAGAAAGTAATTGAATTATTTGTTTGTTTGCATATTTGAATGTATTTTTAATTTGCACTAAAAGAAATACTTAAAAAAAAATCTGCAGATGCCAATTTTTAAATCAGATTGATCGTCGATAAGTAAAAATCGTTCTTTGCAGCCCAAATCAGCTGATATTAGTGCCGATATTTCATGCTTTCCTAACTTGTAAGCACTATCTGCGATTAACCAGAACCGCCAAGTTAAGCTTCACCAGTCACACCAGTACAATAGAGACATGACTGAAAAAGAATTGGTTTGGATAACTTATAAATAAATAAATTCTGAATTCCTTCAGGTTGTCTTTATCTGATGATCCGAAACGGCGTCCTACCTGTCTGTTCCCTCCGGCCTTCACCATGGCCATAATAATGTTCTCCGTGGCCATGAAGGGCAGCTCGTGGCGGATGTGCCGCTCGATGACCTTCGGGTAGACCACCAGACCCTCTGTGATGTTCTGCAGAGTGCTGAGGACGATGTCTGCGGTCAGGAAGGACTCTGGGAGGGAGATCCTCCTGCGAACGAGAAGTGTAGAAAACAATTGTTTTAGCTGGTCTAAAATAAGATCTGCTGCATGTGTTTGTAATAATACCTGTTGGCGCTGTCGTCCAGCGTCCTCTCCAGCCACTGGACCGATGCCGTTTGCAGCGGGTCGGCCATCAGCGCCACCAGGTGCCGAGCCAGGCTGCAGCAGCGCTCTGCGCGCATCGGGTTCCTCTTGTAGGGCATGGCACTGGAACCTGCAGGGAGGGAGCAACGACTTCTTAAACCTTAAACTATCTTAAGCTTTCATTTCTGGACAACTTCCCGCCGTAACACACAAAACGTACCGATCTGCTCTTTCTCAAAAGGCTCCTCTATTTCCTTCAGGTTGGCCAACAGACGGATGTCCGTACAAATCTATAGAGCAGTTTGAAGAAGAGAATCAACGTCATTTACATGTGAAAACCACTAGATGGAGACATTTATGTCCTCCGTAATACCTTGTGGACAGAAGAGCCCAAACTGGCCAAGGTGGACAGACAGTCGACGTCCACTTTACGGCTGTAAGTCTGTCCGGTCACCAGGTAAGCTCTGAGGAAAAGGACAAAGACGTTAACGTCCAGAGACGGTTGATGTTCTCGGATCAGGGTTTTGATCATAAAGCTGCTGTCGGGATGTTCAGGACGAGATGAAGACTGTGGAGGTGAGAGCGGTCTTCTAATGTTTCGCAAGCGCAACATAATTTAATACATCGGGCAAATAAAAAAGGAAAAATGAGCCGCCTCTATAGCTTAATCTTCACATTACATGAGTTATTGATGCCAAGTACAAAAAAAAAGCAAAACATAAAAATATCTTACTTTTTGAACCCAGCCATTTCTGTCACCTTCCTGTCCAGCTCCTCCACCTGATGTCACAAAAACGCCACGAATGCCATCAAATCTCTTCCGTCGCCTGCTGCTCCAGCGACCCTCATCTCTCCTACCTTATCGTGATCCCCCTGAAAGAGCTGCAGGAAGCTAGCCTGGGTCCCGGTCGTCCCCTTGACCCCCCGGAAACGCAGGTCATCACGGGCTCGCTGCAGATTCCGCATGTCCATCGCCAAGTCCTGCAGCCAGAGGCACGCCCGCTTCCCTACAGTGGTGAGCTGGGCGGGCCTGGGGCGAGGAGGAGAGTCGGGGGGGTAAAGCAAAGGTTTGCGACGGAGAAAAGTGAAAACATGTGGACGGACTCACTGGTAGTGTGTGAAGCCAAGCGTAGGAAGGTCTTTGTATTTGTCTGCGAAGTTTGCCAGCCTGTCGATGACCCTGGCCAGCTGGAGGAAGATTGAGTCGTTACATAAACATGCGGGATGTCACGTAAAGTTCAAATCTGGCACGAAAGCTGCGCAAAGTTAAATAAGCGCAGCTCTTCATTCCGGCTCGCCGATTTGCTACCAAACAGCTGAGATGCACAACTGGGTGGGTGCGCTTGTTGTAAGACCGACATCTGAGCCTCACCTTAGGGAGGAGGATGTCAAACCCGTCGCGCAGCATAATGAGATCCTGGGGAAAACATGCAACACAACAAAAATAGGTGGAGAATGTAAATAAACACAGCAAGGTTTCCTCTCGGGTCATGCAGTCGGAGAAATACTTACGGTGTTGTCTCCGACATAACAAGACGTGGCTCCCAGATGGATGATGGGGGCAGCGGAGGGGCAGCAGTGAGCGAAGGTGTGGACGTGAGCCATGACGTCGTGCCTGAGCTTTCGCTCTTCTTCGGCGGCCATGGCGAAGTCGATGTCCTCGGCATGGCTCTCCATCTCCTGGATCTGAGCGTCCGTAATCGGCAGACCCAGTTCCTGAGGGGGAATGACGAGGCAGAGATGTCTCGACGCCAAGCTCCAGTGTTTGGGTTGTAGAGTTCTAATCAGATGTTTACGATTACGGGTGTTTTTGAAGAAACTGAAGAGAAACAGGGTAGGTGAGGTAATGTCTACCGTTGCCACTAGATGTCCCTGAAGTTTACAAACACCGTCACCATTTGCAGAACTTGTCAATAAGCACTCTCCACATCTTCCTGCATGTTTAACCATTATAGCTTCAGTTGCAGCTTTTATTTTCTCTGTGTCTGAGCCAAATGGAGGACAATGTTTGACTGTACCCTGCAATCTAATTTTACGTCAAATATTGAAACTTCCTTTCTATCCAGCAGCTGATGGCATTATCTTATAGGCCCAAACAACATGTACAGAAACAAAATTATGACATTAATGAGCCTAAGTGAACATTGTCTTTGGAACGCAGTTAGATTGCTTCCTTAGGATCAGTTAAAACTTTCACACCAAAACATTGATTGTTGATAAAATACAACCTGCTCTGGTGATAAAGTTGTTGGGAGGAACTTACCAAGAAATGCCAAGGGATAGAAAATGATGGTCAGAACCAGAACAGAACTTTACAACATCAATCAGATGACGTTCACACTATTGACAGATTTAACGAATTCGGACTTGGAAGTAAAGCAAATTATTGTGAGGTGCAAACCTAAACGCAACTGAAAAGCAAAAGTTGTAATACTGATTATGTCTGATTGTACTGTGGAAAATAAATAACTGATGATCCGTAAGATAGTTAAATGCCAAGACCCAAAAAATTTACTATTAATGGAAACCAATGGAAGAATACGCTTATTTTCACAGTTTACTTTCCTCCACACCAACAATCTAGCAGTTTGTTGAACTGTAAGCATTACTTGGTTGACCAGAAAAAAACACAAGCAGTTGACTGAAGTTTGGACAAGCATGTGCCGACCTCATGAGATCTCCTAATATCTTGATTAGCCTGGAATGTTTCTTTTCACGGAGAGTCAATGTGAATCTGATAACGGCTCAATTACAGAGGAATGAGCAGCTTGGTCCCATGAGCACACTGCTGAAACCAGCTGGGATCAAAGGTCAGATAGAAGACAGGCCAGTTCTACACATACAGTATATCGACTGAACACATGAAACCAAGACGGTTTAAAGCCAAACGCTAAAAAAACCCCAACCTAAAATAACAGAAACTTTGACTGGGCTACAAAGGTCAGAATACAAATATACTTCAAGTGCTGTCTCTGGTTACAGAAAAATACAGTGCTATATTCAAACAGTGCCTGTCCTGTGAATGTGCGTGTAGGATGTCATGTGAGGCAGCACTCGTGAGAAAGGGTCTGTTAACGTTCACTTCGGCCCCTTCAAAGGGCAGCTGATCAAATTAGAAGAGCTCCAGAGTTAAGACGCTGTTGAACTGTGTCCTGTCTGGTCACATAGCCCTGGGGAGGGCTATGTGGGGGCGGGGGGGTTCGTCTAAATATGAACAAAAAATAACACATTTGGTGAAATGGCAAATGTCAAGTAAAGTTAATAAATTTAACTTTATTTAATGCATTCCTCTTGCACGTTGTGTGTGTACTTGGACAAATTGTGGAAAATGTATCAGATTTTTTTAAGAAGTGGGTTAGTACGGTAATCTCGTACTTGTTTTGTTTTTTCTTATCATACTCAATGATCCCTCGTTGATTTTGGGATGAATGTTCAAAGCTCAACACAGTCTGTGAGTGTAGAAGCCGGGTCAAGTAATTGTTAGTCAACTAATAAAGAAAAATAGAGAAGTCAGCCACTTTAAACATTCTGCATAAAAGATGAATGACTCTTCATTAGTGCAGACAAAGCATCTGCATAGCATAAGCATGACATTTCAGTAGAACTTGAGCTTTCCACATCAGTAGAGTGGATGTGGTTTTTGTGATGTCTCTAAGATGAGACACTCATGTAAAAAAAAAATAAAAAATTTAAATAACTTTTTTTTTTATTTTAAAAAAATTTTAATAATCAAATTGTATCACAGTATGAAATGTGCACAAAGGTAAGGCTGGCACATTTTATTCATGTCATAAATCCCAAACCTGCAATCATGTGACTAAATATAAACAGAATTTGGGAAATTTGCAACACTTCTTCTACACTGAAACGTGTGTAGTAATAACACTTATGGATGACTTTCCCAGAAACAAAATCTATTTAATCAACATCAATAGTGGAAAAGATAAATAAGATACATGCACCGTCCTGATAAAAGTACATGGGGTATGAAGGGATAGTGATCTGTTAAGACTGCCAGAAAAAAGTAACTGGTAATGTTTTAGTCGACCCAAAGTTAATAAAGACGTTCTTGATTTGTCAGCATAACAAATTTTAAAAAGCCAGACAAAAATAACCTGCATAAACACAAAATGGCATTTGGATGCATATCTTATGCAAGATTTTTTAAATTCTACTTTGCATAATTGATTTGAATTCAGACACTTTTTGAGCATGAGAGACTAAACAGCAAGTCCAGACTTTGAGTAGGCCACTCAAACACTTTTGTCATTTTGTTCTCTGTAGAGATTAAGAGAACTGAATTTATGGTTCCATCTTACAGGCCATGAAGCAATTAAACAACCATCATAGCAGTTTAATCACCATCATATATATTTAAATTAACTGGATGATTTATGATGAAAAACAATTGGAGGCAAAGACTTTCTTGAAGTATTATTGGGTTAGGCTTTAGATGACTAATTTCTACTTTTCATTGCTTTGTTATGAATCCTCATAACTCATTAACTGGGAATTAATGAGTGGGCTAGACAACTATTTAAGATTAAAACGCATAATGAGACTAATCGTTTTAATCTGTTTAGAGTTTCCTGTATTATTTCTGTGTACAGTCATTGCATTATTAATTACAGAGGCATTTATTCAGTTACTATTTTTATGTAGAAGGCCAAAAGTATTTGTAGTCCAGCAGTATGAGCTGCAGCCACGGTCCTGCACTATTTTTAGACCGGGAAATGTGAGAGGTCCCTGAAGGTCGCAAGCTTCAAGAGTCCAGAAGTCGTTCAAAGTGGGACAAACAGCGGAGTAAAACAGCGTGTCAAACCTTCTCGGCTTTGGCCAGTAGGATCCACAGCTTCCTCCAGGTTGTGAATTTCTTCTTGTCGCTGAAGTTGTAGGCCATCTCCACGCTGGCATATCTGGACACCAGCGGAGAGCGGTACTTCATGAACTCCTCGTCTCCCCCCATGTTTGCCGGACAAGGCTGTTAAAGAAAACCGTCTACCAGAAGCTTTTCGGATGGATAAAACCAGAAGGCGCCTTCCGCGCATGGATCCCTCTTTCAGCTTTGTCTTCTTCTTCTTCTTCTTCTGTCGCTGGTAGATGACCGACAGCGCCACCTTCTGACTTGGAGTACGAACCAGAACGCAAATATTCGACAAAAATGTGTTTAATTTTATGAACTGAAAAAACTCTCTACTTAAAACATTATCAGAATTTAAACTACGTACTTCTACTAAATTAACACCGTAAGACACAGTGTTGCAATAGTACAACATCTCCTCTCCAATCAAAAGAAGTCTTGACTTCTTTTAATTGAAGAAGTCAATCAAAAGAAATCTCTCTAATATGTTAGATAGATTTGTTTTCTCTAACAAACTTAGAGAAAACAAACTTAGATTAAACCCCATTGGTTAAGTCTTAGAAAGCTATAAATTACCCCCCACAGGGTCATAAAGTATAACTTGAAAAACTTTGGCTGAGGAAGATAAATAAAATGTCTATTTAAATATTTTGGAATATCATTGCAGTGTCATGCGTAACTTTGTACAACACATACACACAATTGGAAATAATTTTGAGTGGCAAGTAAAGACTGGTCCAGAACGGATCTCACAAGAACAAATGTAATATATAATGTATATAATTCAATATATGATGTATACAATGTGGAATCTGTTCAAAGCTGATCTGTGCCAATGATTTTCTGTTTCTGCTATAGTAGTAAGTATGAAAGATAGTCTTAGTACCTAAGTAAAGAAATAAAAAATAATACTATTTTTTGTTTTAATCTAAAACTTAATAACAAAGATATTTCTGATATATTGGGCTTTTAATAATTAAATCATATCTATTATAGATATGACAATATATAATAAAAAAATATTCTAAATTTAAGTTTAAATAAATTTGAAAAAAACTAAATAAATAAAATGTGAAAAGGGAAATAATAATAATAATAATAATAATAATAATAATAATAATAATAATAATAATAATAATAATAATAATAATAATAATAA
>CAEGAG010124400.1:0-21052 GCA_903067065.1 Brachyrhaphis terrabensis | reverse complement strand
GCCAGTATCTTGCACCCTGCTGTTATGTGCTGGACTGTCTCAGGGGCCTCCTTGCACAACCTACACCTTGGATCTTGTCCAATATATATATATATATATATATATATGCTATACATGTTCTTCACTAAGAGCTAAGCTTTAACATAAAGAAGCATCAGTTCAACTGTTATTGCGATTGGTTGTTGTTTCAACTAACTATACAGGGAGAAATTGCACAAAACGCTGTTGATTTCACCATCTCAAGTGCTAATAACTACAAATCGCAATGAATGTGATTAGCACAAATATTAAAAAAAGAAGATCTGTTGTCACTTCGATAAAAGGCTAAATTACTGAAGGCCTCGCGGGAATCTCTGTTGTTTCTCAACCGATGTCAGGTGCTACAAAAATAGAACAGTCGTCGCCTTTTAGAGCCATAATTAATTTTCTTTCCTTCAGGAAAACAGCTCTGGTGTCTGTTTTCTTTGACAAGAGCAGTTGAAGCTGCCAGGGAACAATCATCGGCTGGGAGAAAATTCTCACTATCCTCCAATTTGAAGAGGAAAGCCTATCTGCTGCCCTCATGATGTCTCCATTATTATCTGCACGCCCCTCCCCGTAGTGACAGGACAAGGCCTCATTCCCAGGGGGCCTCCTCTCGACGGCCCCCGCTCGGTTGATTCACCACTCATAATGATGGATACACAGAGGACTACTTCACACACAGCCGAACAATAGCAGCCGCGTTAGCCCACCTTGTATCCAGCACTCACTGCCACAGTCAGTGACTATATATCATGTCTATCAGATTGTTATGCTACGGTTGCCTTGGCTGATCTAATTTTCTGTCATATTGTTCCTAAAAGGAACATCATGTCAAAGCCTTGCAGTGGAAGAAAGTAAATAGTTATTTTTGTAGCCACATACAGAAAAACTATTTTTTTAGTTATTTCAATAAAAATAAAAAAGGCTGTGGAGTGATTTGGAAGAGCGAGTGTGAATGTGATGTTGCAGCAAGGGAACAGATAAGCCAGAACTCCTACTGTTGTCTCATCGCGCTACATCATGAAAGCCAGTGGGCTGAATTTCATGCCACTAATGCAAATGCCAGACACAATAGTGTGTTGTATAACACTAATACACAGAGGAGAGGACTGGATCAGAATGCAATTTCCCCCGTTGTGGAGCCGTAGGCACGGGATTTACACTGTCACCTCCTTACACGTGAAGTTGGGGGAGCCATCTGCTGCACAGCCTGAGCTCCTTGGCTGCTTCCTATGTAGCTGGAGAAACATCAAAAATTCAAGCTTTAATTTTCTGTACATGAATTCCACATTCAAGCATCTCACTCATCAAGGCTTCATTTTCCCACGTTTTAAAACATACTAACTAAATGTCACAGCGGCAGGTGTGGATAGTGAAAGATTTGTGTGCAGGAGTAAACATGTGAGCGCATGCAGCATTACTCCTGGAGCGGCTACAGTGTTACTGAGCCGGATTGTTCCACAGAGTAGAGCTTTCTTCTAAAATGACAGCCAAAAGTTTGCATACACAGTTTACAGTTTACAATAATGAAAGTTATATTTGGGCTTCTCATTTTACATTTGAGATAAAATATTTTTATGGTGGACGGATGGTGAAAATATATTGAAGATATAAGATTTGAGTAAACAAGTTTAGTTCTTTTATTGTGGTACTGTGGAGTTAAATGATAGAAAACACAAAAATAAACAGAAATTGATTTTCCAATGCGTCAATAATCGCAAATCTGAACCAACTTTGGAATAATTCAAGCATGCTAATAAAGTTGTGTTCACACCTGATAGTCTAGGGTTAGGGTTAAATTTGTTACATTTTAGCAGGTGGAGTTCTCTTTCAAATTGCACAGCTTCAAAAGAAAAAAAACACCCAAACCGTTTGAAAATCCTGTTTACTCCTTCGCCTGTGGTGGCGCTGCACCAAAAATCATCGATGGAACCAAAAGCGAGAACCACAGAAGAAGACACGGAGCGCAACTTCCTTCTTCAATGCAAACACAAATGGAGGGGATTTTGGTGGTACATTTTTCAGACTTTTGTTTTGACCTTCACATAGAATACTAATAAATATACTAAATGTTATTTTGTAATTTTCAAAAATTTACCGGTGACTCTTATTTTCCCTATTGATAAGAAAGTGAATCTAGGAATAATGGTTAACAAGAGCTACAGTATGCATTTTATGAAATCAAAGTTGTAAAATCAAACACAACTTTGACAGTCTTGAATTTTGAAAGTTGACAACTTACATAAAAGCTGACCAAAACATTGTTTAAAGCCAGCTCTTCAAATAGTGAATGTCTCACGGCTGCCACTGAAAGGCTGCTATTGATTTACAATAAGTGTAAAGCACCCGTCCATGGAGCCACTCTCTCTCTGTGTGCCGCCTGTCCAGCACTGTGTCAAATCTAAGATGACAAACCTGACCTTGGGTTTTTGTAGCTCCAGCTCCCTGTGATGTGGTGGCAACCTTCATTGTCACTTCTACTCCCCAGTGTTCATTCAGCTGTACCAGATGTATGTGCTTTGTTGTTTTTTTTCCCCCGCTGCTCTGCAGGATTCAGACTCAGAGTAGCGTCACCGGCCTTCATACGGTCCTTTGTCAGCCCTCATAGTCTTTGTAGTATCCGACTCACATCAGCTGGTGGCTAACGAGGACTCAGATTTCCCTGACTATTCATCAAGACAAACATCAGAAAGCAATAGGTGTGCTTCCAGTCTGTGGTCTGTCAAGATTTTTTATTTTGACAATAAATATATTGTCCTGCGAAACAAGCTTTACTCCTTCATTTTCACATTTTATCACATCATAATTGGAGTAGAATGCAGTGAATTATTGTGAAGAGAAATAAAAGTGACACCTGGTTTTCAGAACTGCTTACAAATGAATATCTTAAGAGTTTGTATAAACACACAGCTCTGGAAAAAATTTAAATGATCAGCTTCTCTGATTTATTCTTTATATGTTTGAGTAAAATGAAATTGTTCTTTTATTCTATGAACTACCGACAGCATGTCTCGAAAATGAGAAATGGTTGAAATAATGAAAAAGATGCAGTGCTTTCAGACCTCAAATAATACAAAGAAAACGAGTTTGTATTCATTTAGAAACAACAATACTAATGTTTTAACTCAGAAAGAGATCAGAAATCAACATTTGGTGGAAGAACCAGGAGGTTTTCAATGGGTTCAGTGTAGCAGTCTCTTCATTTCTTCCAGAGTTGCATTTTGAAAGAGCTTCTGTGAAAAACAACTTAGAAACCTTGGTGCTGTTGTGAAAGAAAAGCCTCCTCACAGCAGGATTTTCTGCTCCCCAGTGGTGGGTACACTTCTGCTAATGTGCTAATAGCTGAGCTTTTATTTAGCACTTTTGCTAACTTTGAAAATGTTCAGCACACTTTGCTTCCCTAAGTAATTTTTTTTCTAGATAAATTCTAAAGTGTTGATTTACTTTAGAAATCTATTTTGCAAGCTTTAAGTTTCATAAACTGCTTGAAAACACCCAATTCAAAAGAATAGCAGGAAAATTATCAGCTAACTGCTTGTTGATAAACCAAAACATCAACATAGATGTCAAACTTTAATCAACTGAAAGTTTACAAAACAGCCAAATAAATTTGCATTTTAGCTTCTACCTAAAAAAATAAATTCAGAAAAAATAATTTTTTTCTGAATTTAATAAAACAACAATCTGCGAATGCGATAGTAGCATTCGCAGATTAGTGGAAGTGTTACTACAACTGGGTATCAGAGGAGAGGGCTTTTCAGATTCTTATTTGCAAAGAACCATGGGTAATTTTCCTGTCACTTCATGAGTTTGCACTACTTTGTGTTGGTCTGTCGAACAAAATTGTGCAAAAATAAATTTGTGTTTTGCATGTGAAAAACATCCAGGGTTATAAACACTTTTGCGACACGCTGTAAGTCCTTTTTGATGTTTTTTATTCCTCAGCAGTGATTATAAATTGTAATACATGTTTCCATCAAAGTGGGATGGGATGAAAAAGAAGCAACTAATCATAAGGCCCTGAAATGGATTACAATCTCAGTTACGGACATTTTTAAGTAAATGTGCTCCACATGCTGTCTGACGCAGAGATTCGCTCTGACGGCTGTTCAGGAGTTAAATCACAAGCAAAATGAGAGGCAGATAAAACATGTGTGCTGTCTTTTTACCAGCTCTCCATAGGACATGTTAGTCACACATTCCAAAGCAGGAAGAGTGGAGGTAGGAGGTCAAAGGTTGGGCACTTTCCAGCTGGAGAACCATAGCAGCTCCAAGTCCAATCTGCCACAGAACTCGGCTTCGCGGGGACTAAATGGAAGCAGCTTTATTTTAAGGTACCACTGCCACATACCTGCTGTGGCGCAATGTGCTTCATCAAGCACTGGCTCAGTAAAGACAGTTCACAGCCTAATGATGTCATTAAATGTAAAGTGACCCCTGGCAATCAGGTAGACGACAGTAAAAAGGCAGCGTGTCATATTTGAGACGCCGCACTGATGGTATTAGGAGGACATTTGTGTGGTGGAGTTTTGCTAAAATGTTCCAGGCATAAATCTGATCATATTCCAGGAATGTGTTGTGGCTCCTGGCGCTTTTCGCCGATCCCATCAGAAATTGTAATTGCCATGTCCTCCACGGGGAGCAGAAAACTTTCCAGCAGTACTGGGGACTTTTCAAGTGGACAGATTGAGAGTCTGGCTTCTAACCTTTGCCAGCTTCACACCGGCACAGCCAGACTGAGACGACCACCTGCTCCCAACGTCCACACCGACTGGTTGCCAGTAAACCAGCAAAGTGTAAGAGTCAAGCTCGGTTTTATCTCTCGGCTCATGAGTGTTGCAGCCACCTTATGCAGAAGTAAATCCCCAAGCTGTTAGTAATTTAACAGGAAGTTTTTCCACTTTGGGTAAAATCAGCAGACTTAATAAAGAGAAAGAAATGTGGTTTATAGGAGTTCATAAATCTGCATTTCATGCTGGTAACTCCAAGCGGGGCATGCTGCTTCGTCTCCTTTTCCTCCCCCCACGCTGAGCTGGTAATCTCGTTAAAGTTCAACGTTTTCAGAGCTCTCCCCTGTGGGAGCGGCAGATCTTGATGTCGCCTTCGTTTCCGAAGCAGGTTACCGTCGTCGTTCACCTGAATTCACACCGACAGTCTGCCGCTTCAGAACTTCTGGGCAAACCGGGCCGAGGCTGATGGGGGTTCGAAGTCACCCCACAGAGGGCAGCACTTCATTAAATACAAAGTGTCAACACGTGTGTGCCTTAAGATGGAAGCAGAGTCTTTCCACTGTGCGCCTGCTGTGCTGCATGGAAAACATGTGACCTCGTAGCCATTTTTATTTTACTCCACATTATGCTTTTATTTCAGCTTTACATTTCCTAATTGACACATGGAGAAAACCGAGTAATGGATGGATACTGCTGTCATGGCTGAATAAGTGTCTGCTGAGGCATTCTGCCCCTCTTTATAGCCACTTCCATTTCCGTGTAAACATGTTGTGACTCAGTGATACATCAGGCCAATCTGGGGAAGTAATCACCAGCCTTCAATAATTAAGAAAAAAATCACTTAGCTCGCTTCTATGCTGATGGCTGGTACACCGCCGCGTCCGGCGAGGCAGATGAATCGACGGCAAGCGAGCACCAAAGCCCTGCCATCGGTGAATATGAGATTGCAGGATGCCATGTTGATGCTGACACTGTCATGAGGTATTACCTCTTGTGACAGCCCAAATAACAACAGCTCTAATTAAAGGATGATTGGAAGGGGTGGACCACTACCTCCTAATGGGGGAATAAACTGCAACATTGCTGCAGGAAGTGAATTGCGATCATTTATTAACTTCAGGATGCCTGTAGCTGATGTCAGGAGGTAATAGCTTATTTTTAAAGCTGCATAACTTTTCATTCTTCCTGCTCAATGGCCTGTACACTCAAGCATTTTAATTAGAAACATATATAAACATAGATCAATTATTACATTGTGTGAGAGGTGGCTGGTTTTTGTGTGTTTGGTGTGTTCATTAAATTGAAGGGATTCCTTCAGTTCCCACAATCAGAATGAATACTAACAAGTCTGATGAGCTAGTTGGGCGCCTTGCCTCATTTCTTCTCCATCTGGACAGTCACCGCACAACCGTTAGTACAGCACAAAGCGGCATTCGGGCTGCTGTGCGTCCGTCGCAACCTTATCAGTGAAATGTCGCGTGCAGAACGGTTCGATGTGAACACGACTTCCTGCCGAGACAGAGTACATGTACGGCATGGTTGCAGTTTGATTTGAGCGGACGTGTGTGGGGGACGTCCGTATTGAGTCGGTATTGAGTACAAAAGAGAAAACTTCCACAAGCTTGAGCGTGCCGTGCGTACTCTGAGCTGCAAACACTGTCCTTGGATGGTTAATGTTGCTGTCAAATTTACTTATATAACACATTTCCTCAACATAGCTGCAAAGAAGGGTAAGTAAAAGACTTAACAGTGGTACAATAAAATATAAAACATATGCTAAAAAGGTGGCAACACAATAGTAACAACTAAACAGCTATTATGATTTCATAGTCAAGCGCACCAGTTGCATACATTTATTGTGACAAATTCCTTCATTTCCCACAATCCACATGGATATTAACAAGTTTGATGAGCCAACAGGGCGTCTAGCCGCGTCTTTTCTCCACTGCACACCTGTTAGTGCGGCACAAAGGGGCTGTCTGGCTAATGTTTGTCTTTGCAACTGGTTACTCTGACTCGAAATCTTATTAGCTCGATTGCATGCAAAACAGTTTGATGTGGACACCGATCATAAAAATGTGTTTCGCGCGCAACTGTATACATCGACTTCCACGCAGTGAAGTACGCCTGAGCCTTTAGAGTTGACTATGTACCTATGTAGTCTACTTGTTTGAGGCTCTTATTTTGAAGAAATAAAGGAAGTAGAAGATGAGCCATTCTGTTGTATTGACAGAGCTTGCTAAAAAAGAAAACCTGATAGTGACAGAGTAGGTACTAACGATTTGTAAATACAGTAAAAATACTGCTAACACAATTTTCTCACTGAGTGATGCATGTATAGTTTACATGCGGTCAAAAAAATATGTGGTCTTGTGTTAACCTGATAAACGTAGAGAATTTTTTAAAATGATTTTTAGCACTCAGCCTACTTCTTAGTCTTTGAAAAGCACAAAACAGACGAGTTGAACTTGAAATAGAATATTATTCCCTGCTTACAGATGAAAATATAGTTTGTGATTTGTAGACTTTTTTGCTATGTGAATATTTCTCCCCAAATAGTTGCTAAAATCAACAACACTCAAAACATTTTGCATCGACTCATCTCATGAGATAGATGTATATTTACACCCCAACTGATCTGAGACTGCTTTTCAGCATCACTAAATGAAGAGAGGTGAAGAGCTGCTGATGCAGCTTCCAGTTTGCTAGTGGGCACTCTCATGCTTCTCAGCTCTTTCATCCCCCAGCTGAGCTCCTGTATGAGCTGAATGATAATTTACTGACTGGTCGCCGGTCCAAACTGGAGGATCTGCAGCCTTTGTACGCGTCATATCCCTGCTTTCTTTTCCCCACAAGTGCCACGAGGTCACGGCTGTGATTTTTCTCGCCTAGTTAAAAGCTGACAGAGCAACGAACTCACTCCGTCTGGATGTTTTCAAAAGTCGGCTTTCAATTTAACAAATACATCGTCTGGGGAGCCTGTAGATCCCATCCCACTGGCCGTTCTCTTTAACCGCCCCGGCTGCAAAGAGGGTGTTTCAGCTCACCGTAACTGTATTCAAATTATCACTGATGCACTATATCTGTGGTCCAACACTGCACTGTTTGTTTTCTCTTTGGAAAATGATCAATGATCCCTGATACATTGACATCAGGATTTCAGATTTTTCACTCTTCAACTCGCTTCTGTCTGACATTTCAAGCTCCAACAAATCTTTCAGCTTCAGCCACCAGCTCCTATGTTTTTAACTTTTATAATGATTTTCTTCTCCAGGAGTTTCATTGAATGATTTGAGATTAATAGTTTCATAAAAGTATTAACACAATATAGAAAAAGGAACTACATGCAAAGCATTTGATTTATTTTTCCCTGTCTGCAAAAGTGACACCTAAAGGACTACAAACAAAAAAAGAGAAACCTATTAAAATAACTAAACAAATAAGCTACCGTTTACGCTGAAAGAAATTGAGCTTTCACATTTAATTACATTAAATATTAATCATGTTGAATAATGAATTGGCTGCTCTGGATGCAGATTATAACACACTGTTATTGAGAATAGTTGCTCATGAAACTGACGTTAGGCTGATTCTCTTCATAACGCGGGCAGATGAGTGGTTGCTAAGGTTATTAACACATAAAAACAATCCACTTCATTACTCAAAATCATTATCCTTCTCATAATTAAACATTACTTTAATTGATTTACATATAAATGTTGAATCGCGTTGGTCACAGCCGTCAGTGAAGCACTTTCAGTGTCACCGATGTCATTTTGTAAACTGAATCCCATTTGATTTTACTGGGATTTTATTTGACAGAGTTACTGGAAGAAAATGGTAGATGTCTTTGAATGCTTTTACTACTATGTTGCTGCTCTAGTTTCATGCTTACGGACATTCTTGCTCTGAAAGGTGAACCTCTATGCAGGTCTCACGTGTTTGGCATCCTGCAACGGGTTTTCTTTCGGTATTGATCTGTATATTGTTGCGTCCACCTCTCAACAATTTCTGCACTTAGGAAGCATTTAATCTTTTTATTGAAGGGTATAGGATGGAGGTGGACATTTAAAATATTGTGATAAAGTTTTAAATCCCCCAAACATGTCTGTGCTATCAGAATTGTTCATTTTATTGCTATTTTTTCACTACATGCGCAATTAGGGCATCAGTAAATACCAGTAAATTAGAAAATATGATTAAATGTAGTTACTGTGTTCAAGTTAGTGTTATAAATCACACAGATGCAATGTTTCTGAAGAGCAGTCACAACCATTCAGTTACATAAAAGAAAAAGGAAGAAATAGTATCAGAGTAAAGAGGGATGTAAAAAAAAACAAAAAACGTGCACACCACATTTTAAAGATGTTGAAAATATGCTGTCAAAATGGTAAACTTTCTCGGGTTATGAACACTTTTCAAGTGTGACGTTGCAATTATCCAAATTCAATAAATATTCCACCTACAAGAAGGACTTTAGTTGTAAAACAGTAAATAACCATCATTGTGAGCTTTGCCTTAGAGAGGGGAAAGTCTGCAAATGTTGCTTCCATATTTAAACAAACTTATCTCCGGCAAAGTGAGCTCCAAACAACAACATGCCTCTGGGCTCTTCCACAGTTTTAAAACAAAACAGAAGCTTCTTGAAAAGCCACTCCAGAGACGACCGTCCCAAAGATAACCATCTTGTCTATCTTTGTAAGTTTAGAGTTGAAACACAAACAGAAAAGGAAAAAATAATGTGGAAGTACGAGGAGACCTCTCTGCTGATGCTTTCCCTTGTTTGGTTTGGAAGTGAAGGGGACATATTTGGAACGGATTCTTCCTCGACTCAAATTGAAGTTTGATCTTCAATTTAAAAGCGAAAATAGCATCTTTCATCAGAGCTCATAAAGGCTCTGGAGGCGTCACATGACACGAAGTGTAACATATTTCCTGAATTATTCACAGGCTCACAACAATCTAACACATTAATGATGTTGCCCTGGAAAGATTTCCCTCCAGTTCTATTTATAGGAGTTTTACATTTTCTGTTATCTGTGCAGAAGCTTATCTCACTGCAAAAGATCTTTATCCACCTAACAACTAGAAAACGAGTCAAATTCACTCATTAATTTACTGACGTCTTCATAAACCACAAATTTATTGAAGAAGGCATTTTAATTTGTCTGTCTAGTGGAAAATGCCATTTGTAATGGCAGGAAAATGAATGTAAATAGTGTGATTTTGTTGGAAGTTAGTTTGCTTGGTGCTGCATTTTCTTTAATGGTGACCTAAAAATGTCTGTCAGATTAAATGTGGCAAATATGAAACCATCTACTCCCACTAATTATGATCAGCAAAATTTTCTGAGTTACTGATATCTTGAAATTAAAAAATTACATATGTGTATAGAAAAGAAAACGTTGATTGAGATGATGAAATAAAAGTATATATATTTCAAATTTGGTTGCTTCTTCTACCAAAAACTTTTTCTTTTCTATATGCCTCTTTTCTATATCTGTGCACCTCTGCCTTATTTAATATTTTTACTAACATATCAGTGCAGCGTTTGTGGTCCAGTTGTCACTCAGAGATAAAAGTTTGGTTTTCCTCTACAGGAACCTGCTTTGTTGTGTATAAAGGATCCTGGGCCAAATCAGATTACCAGGGAATCTGCCCCAACAACAACAACGCCGATAGGTTGGTAGCATTTTACTTTAGCTTTGTTACAGGAAGGAGGTAAACACTTTCTAATGGTTGATTATTCCCTTACACACTTATCTTCCAGTTTAAATTCATGTGTTATGCTATATTTAAAATGTGATATTTTAGCTTTAAACATGGTTTCCTCTAATAAGAATGAGCCGTTTTTGAAGTGTTAACATTCCTAAATTCAGCAAAGTTTGGAGGAAATGTGAAATCAATCAAAGTTGAAGTTTGCAGTTTCAGTTGTCACTGGAGGAGATAATAAAAACGCAACAATTTAACATTTTTTAAAGCCGCTGTTGCACTTTTCTCTATCTCATCATGTATCCTGGCCTGAACAGGAGGAAATAAAATTTCTGTGTAAAACCGAGTTTTGTGACAACTTTGAAGCATGTCACCATTCTGAATAGTGCGTGTATTTCTGAATCAAGGCTGTGAATTTAATTGTTTTCTACTGTAATGACCAGTAATGATTTCATTGTATTTATTTATGTTATTTTTCACATTTAGACATGACATTTTTTATTTTTTAAATAAAAAAAATATTTAAATGAGTGTTTCAAAGAAATTAGTGTTGCCAGATTAATCAAAAAGTAGGTCAAGCTGTCAGTTTCACCATTAGCTTCCACTGTTGCGCATGCTAGCAGGCTACAGAAGCGCATGCGCCTTTCTTCTGCTCTGCACAACTTTGTGTCACCTGAATTTATTTTGAATTTATTTCCATAAAGTTTGCATTTAGCTTGAAGTCTAAATCATTGATTATAGTTTTATTTCACGACGGTAACATTTGTCTCGTTCTCTGTTACACATTAAGTGGATGGAAAAGACGTTCTGCTTCCAAAACAGTACAACCCCTGTGCTAAAAGGTGTCAGGAAAGTTATAAAGCAAATTAAAAAGGTCACATAATTAATGTGTTTAGCGCCACCTTTTGAACAGAATTTTTACCATCTTCATTGGGCTGCACAGTCAGGAAGATCAAAAATAAAAAAAATCATGGCTCCACAAGAATCTGTACTGCAAGTGCCAGCAGACTGTAATCCAGAAGTACAGGTTTAGAAATTTATGCCCAGCCGTCCTAGCAAGAGAGCAAGATGAGATTTGCCTTCAGGATGTCCGTAGAAAAAAGTCGGTCATGCTCACACACAAATCAAAAATAAAAACGAGGAGTTTGTAGCAAGCGATTCTCAAAAATACGAGCTGAAGATTAAAGGCAATCCATCTGTATGCATAAAAAAACACGCACAATCAATTTGCTGGCTAAATATTGAACCGCATCAATTCCTCCTGTAGACAGAGAGTCCCTGCTGTTTGATGGGGAGGCAGATTGTACAAACTGACACTAATGTAGAGCTCATTTTGGTTTATGCAAAGCCAGGTTGCTAGAAGGACGCCACGGTGGGCTGTTTCTACGGCACTTGATATTTTGGTGGAAACCTTCGGTGGAAACAAAATGTGGCACTGTTAGTGGAAGGGGCAATCAATACACTGATGAAATGCCTTCATCCCGGATCCCATGCTCTCATAGAGAGAATAATGCATCATGTGGGGGCGCAATGATTTCTCAGGCAATAAAAGAAAATAAATCAAACTAGAACAACGGTGGGGGGAAAAAATGTGTTGCCAATAGGTTTTTTTATTATCTTCCACCTCCAACTCTGAAAAAACTGCCATGTTTATAGAGAAATGAGAAAAGCAACACAAGTGAATCTGACAGGTTGGAGCAGTGGAGCAAAGCCAGTTATAGACAATTAAAAACTCTGCTGACACAGGAAAGAGTGACCATTGAGACATTAGCGTTAGCCATCACCGCAAACCACAATTTTATGGCTTAAATGTTCAATGAAGAGGAGAGCTATTCGAGAAGATTTCTGCCATGAAGGGCGGCCAAATAAGGTCACTCACTCAACTTAACTGGGGATTCAAGTTTCCAAGTTTTCCTTTTATTTAAAATTAAAGAGGCATCCATTTTTCCACGATTGTTTGACGGCTTGTGGCTAAAAACGTAACCTGCCTTCTGACGTTTGCCACAGGGTCTAGAGTTAAAAGGAGGCGGTGTATCCTCTTCACCACATATATAGGAGAAAATTCCCTTAGAGAAGCCGCCTGACCTCAGATCTGCCACAGACCATGTAACAGGGGTGACTATTGTGATTCTGCACGCATACCATCACCCACTCACCAAAGTCGGAGGCAGCTTTGCTTCCGTAGCTGCAGCAGCTCGGACTGACAGCCGACTTTCAAAGGCTGCTGCTTTCATCGAGCTGCTGAAACTAGTTACAGTGCGTCCACCGCTAAATACTGCAGGGGAATCTCAGGACTCTGCTGTGGCCACTGAAAATGATGTGCGGTGGGGGCATCAGAGCAGGGGGAGAGAGCGTGGTGGTGGAGGAGAAGAAGGGGGAGAGGAAAATTAGACCGTGCCCCACGATCAAGGTTGTGCAAGTTCTTGGAAAGAAGGGAAGTGGAGTCCAAGAAAAATCATCGTTGCAAGAACTCCTACCTCAAGCTGAGCTGAAATTAAAGAATGCTACAGGGGTTAGAGGAGATATTGTTTTGACATAGATGCAGTTAAATTTAGAAAATAAGCAGAATCATGTGCACACTTTTGGAGAAACTACCAGGCTTAAACATTTACATATTTGCATTCTTTGAGCACAGTTTGTTGCTTTTGGAAACCGCCAACTTGCGGCAGGAGGAGAGAGGAGAGAAGGGGGGGAGGGAAAAGATGTCAGCAAGGCCCCAGTAAAAACATACTTCATTATTCTCCAAGCGCCACCGACTCATGCATCTCGTCCCCGAATCCAAAACAAACACATCAAACTTTATCCCCGACCCGATAGCAGAGGAGTCATTTTATGACTTATGACTTCTCTCATCCTATTGTGCATTTAGATAAATTGGTCCTCTACTGTTATTAACAAAACATTTTGATAGTTACTTTACATGTTGGGACTTCAAGTGTGCATGGGGCTAAAACCAGAATTTGATTTGTGGGCCCATTTACCAGCAGTCACCTCACAGCCACTAACATCTGCAGTAAATTATGCATAACTGTCTGCTCTCACTTTGTGTTCAATTAACACATTAAAAGATAAAGACGAATTTCTAACATTTTCTGCTTTTGGGAATATGATTAAAACAATTCAATCTGCTTCACAGTGGGGAATAAATTGTGCAAATGTGTGTTTTTGTTTAACGTGACTTGCTAACAGTCAGTTATTCTAAAACTGGAAGGTTCAAGAAAAACAGGCCAAGTGTAAAAGGTTGTGTTTATAATGAATATGGTAAAGTTTCCAGTTATGTCCCTATATTTATTTCTATTTTTATTATGCTACATTTAGCAAGCTAATTGCTAATTTAATATTTCAATTCTCTTGAATTGGCTTTTCAGAAAACATAAAATGATTATAAAGTAGGCTTCTTCTTAATTAACTTGATTATGAATATTAAGTCTTGAGATTAATCTTGTGAAGGGCTTAAGCCTTCTAGGGGCCCCGTGCTGGTCCACTTAATCTTTGGACCGGCCCTGGCTTTGTCTGCATCTGGAAAGTAAAACAGATCAGAACAGATTGGATTACATCTTTACTCTGAAAAGAAAGAGTACTTCATCCCGATAATGAACTAATTATCCAAAGTAGGAGCAATCAAACATCTCTAGAGTAAAAGAAGTGAACGTGTGCTCTAACTTCATAAGACTTGAGACTGAATTAATTACAGATCAAAGTGCTGCCAGTGAGCATCACATCACACTGTGAGAGAAGATGATGAACACAACTGCTAAAGTGGGGCTTTGACTTGTTATCATGAGAGAATCAGGGTGTAACTGATCTAGAGACAACTTGCTAAAAGACCCCATCCGCAAAAGTGCTTCCATGTGGCGGTTTCCAGCGCCATTTATGACCAAATGTTTCTTTGTTCGGTTCCAGTGGAGCTGCAAAAGTGTAATTTCAAGGAGCATTGGAGGCAAAGACCCGGGTGGGCAGCTAGTTTCTTAAAAACCAGATGCACACATTATCCACTCATTCCAGATGAATATTTAGTTTGAGCTTGCGAGATTTCAGATTTGTGTTTGTGATCGTACTGGTTCTATAAATAGTTGAAATCAAGCGTAAAGAAATGCTGTTTTCACACTTTGAGTTTGATGATTCATCTCGGTGTTTTCCTTGAGTTTAAACAGACCCAAATGTCTGATTTGCATGCTGCAACATGCAACGATACTTCTTAAAGCAGTGCAAAAATTCAGAATCAATACAATTTATCACATTGTGACTCACAAAGTGAGTTGCTTGTGCCAAATGGCAGTTTTCCTATCGACTTGTGTTATGACTGAGTGTGTGCTTTTGGCAGCAGTTTGTTTGGATTGTTGATAGTTGGTTTATTATGCCCCAGAGCCTGAAAGCTTCATTGTGTTATTGGCTGAACAAATCTATGTTACAGACATTTGAGGCTTAAGCAAAACCAAATTATTTTCCTCACTTCTCTGTCATGTCTGTAGCGCCTGGTCAATTTTACAAATTTTAATCTTCAGCAATCTCAGAAAATCAGATCGCTGCGGCAGTCCTGGAGCTTTTGTGTCCACGAGCCTCTTTCATGAAAAACATTAAACAAAAATCAAACCGTAGAAAGCTCTCAAAGAAATGTTTGGGGTTTTTTTTGGTAGAAGGTTTTTCTTTTGTGTGTGCAGCACATTTATGGGTTTTCCAGATGTGGTGGCATTCATCACCTGGTACGCCTTAAAAAGAAAAAGTCTCTCAAAGGGGACGTGTTGACTGCTTTGAGGGGGGCCTGGTTTACAGTAAACCAACATGTTTTCAAAACCTTACCAACAATCAAAACCCAATCCCAAGCAAATGGTTAGTGAAAACTGAAAAGAAACATCTGAAAACCGCAGAAAAGTTTATACTCAAACAGAAAGAAAGGCTTTTATGGCATAAAGAAGCATGATACGTCCCCATTTCGAAATGGGATACAAAAGGAATTCAGCAAACATATGAACTTTTGAACATCTAAGCACAAAATCTGAATAGTCAAACCCATTATATGAATTTTCCACCCTACTTACATTTCTGCTTAGCCGTGACAATAAAACGTGGAAAGGTCGACAGAAATCTAGGCTTTAGGACCAATAATTGGTAGACTTTCTACCATTATTTCACCTAATTTTTGGTCATGTCGCTTTGCATTTTACAATATAGGGAAATTCATGACACATCTGACTAAGACCCAACACTTGTTTCCGTCAGACTCAAACCTAATATACCCAACTCTCGGTCCTCACATCAACACTCAATATTTTTACTGCCAGTCAATCAGAGCGAACTTTAAGAACAAGGAAATAGTAGTTTGTGCCCAGTAAGCTATTAATGTCAATGGCTTTAAAAACAATATTGACCAAGGTGCTCTGTCTCTTCTGTAGAAATCTCTCTTCAGATTGGGAGAACTGAAAAAACACCATCAGTTCTCCCATCAACAGTAAATGCAGTCAGAAGGAATCACACACCCTGAATCCAAAATCTGTGCGCTCTTGATTGATTACTGTGAGTTTGCCTGACCACAACATTCCCTGCACTTCCTATTTGATCAGTTTGTTGCCTGTTAAGGTCAATTCCCGTCTGTTGGCAGGGAGTGATCATTTTCTTCTCATTGCTTTCAGTGACTTTTGGGTCAGTGCCAGTATGGATACCATGCTGAACAAACCTTTGCGTTCCAAACATATTTCACACTAAAACTGACTTTACTCAATACGTTTCTTTTCTGTTTTCATTTTTGCCTTTTCAAAATAACATATTTACAGTACTCTACCAATACTAATGTCAAAAGTCTTAGTTTATATGGATTTTTTAAGAGTAAACTGATACTTGAAAACTTTCCGCTACTCCTCCTGGTTATACAACTCAAGGGACTGCTGACTTTCAGAGTGCACCTTGCAGATTAATCCCATCAACAAAAGGAAAGATAGAGAAGCTACAGTATGTTCCAATTAGCTTCACCGCTCACTGTCTACTGATCTCCTCCAAACAACTTGACTGCTCCACCTGGATTATCTGCTGGATGTTAGACTGCCTGAGCTTGATTGTGTGAACCTGCGTGCACAATGTGCATGCAAGTGTGTGATTTAATTAAAGTTTGAGGCAGAGTGGGAAAAGTTTGATTCAGCATTGGCAGAGTGAAAAATTGTCTCGTTTTCTTGTCTTCGTTTCCGTGTCGACTCTTATCGCCCTTTAAGCTCGGCCACTGCACAGGTTATCTCCAAATTACAAACAGAACTCATTTATTCTTCAATTGAATTAGGTCCTGGAGAGAAGACTTGCACTACCATCTCTTCTTTATGAAACAGCCCCAACACCGCTGGCTTTCCACCGACACAATGATTAAACCGCAGCGCTACCTGGATCAAATACCTCAATCAGAAAGTGCTGCTTGTTCTCTTCCTTTGTCTCACTAACAATTCCTCTTCCCCTTGGTCTCCCTCCCTCTTAAATCCCAGCAACAATGACATGAGGCTTCTGCAGAATGTATTCCTGGCAGCACAATGCACAGCTTAACCGAAACACCACAGGTGTAAAAAAACAAAAACAAAAAAAAAATAAACACCTCCTACCATATGAAATTCAACAACCCACAAAATTAATTGTTCTGTGATTGTTCCAAAGCTTCATAGGAATGATTGCAAATACAACATCAAACATACATCACCACCTGACACCTTAACTTTTCACTAATTTTGTTATACATAAATTTATTCTAGTCTATTCTGAGTGATTTATTTACTACACACACAGTAGTACTGTACCCAGTTTTGAGTCAAAACAGGTTTGCTGGGAGGAATATTGTAGTTTTATTACTAAAATGTTGCTAATCCAGTGTTTTATGAGTATTCCATGGTTTAACATTGCGTTGAAGCTGCCCTGGCAACCTCTTGTAAGGTTGGGTACTACAAGCTTTGCTCGTCTATTTTTGTCAGATCATCTCCCATTCCTCTTGCAGGTCCTCAAACGTTAATTTGTTGATCCTTTTAATGAGGTCTAATCTCATTTTAGCTGTGCACTTTGGGTTAGAATTATGTTCAAAGACAAATCAACATCCTATTGTTAGCGTGTCTTCAGTCAGAGGCCTCTTCGGAATCGTTGCACGACTGACTGCTACAGGACATTCTTCCTGACTACAGCATCACCGTCCACAACTCTTCAGACATTTGGATAATATGTTATGTCAACATTTAACTTTGCTTTGGGATCGATTAATTATTTTTAATTGAATTCAACTGAAATATGTCTTAGAATAAGTTTCTAATATAACAATGTAGGCGCTGCTTAAAATTCACAAGAAGTTAGTCTCTTACTTGAAAAATGAAAGATGTTTGAAAGACAAAACTGATATAAAAAACTAGATTTCACTTTCAAGACACAAATGCAACTCACATTGTGTCAATCATTCTTCCTGAGCAGACATTTTGATTAAAACATTAAAGAGCAAAGACAAATCTGTCCTTTTCTGAGATTTATAAAAGCATTATAGAGGATATAAATAATTCTTGATCACACTTCTGGCTGCTGTAGTAAAGTATTAATCTTTAATGTTTCTCATATACGTCTTAAATCAAATCGAACAATCTTGTTTTTCTACAATGCTGAAACATCTGGTTCCCCACTACAATCACACATGTTACAAATGCAGATTTGCTACGCTGTGTCATCCATTGTCTGTGAAACAAACAAACAAAAAAAAAACATTGATCAGGTTTTGTGTCTCTTCATTCTCTTAAAACATTGAAAGCCACAGCTGTGAGAGATTTCTGCTAAGTTTGACAAAGCTGAGAAAAAAATCGGCGAGTTGCAAGTCAAGCCCTTGGATTTAGAGGGTAATTGTATGAGAAGATGTAAGTGAAAGAGGAATGATCACAAAAGATGACGTTACATTAATTTTGATTCAGAAAGTGCATTTTCTGGTATTGCAGTTATTGGAGCAGAAACAAAATGACAGCAATTAAGTAAAGACAAAACACAGAAGCATTAAACTGTCTTGAAATATTAGTGAATACTTTCTTTGGCTCTTTTTTGAAACTATTCATTACTATTTAAGAAAAATGTATTTTCTTCCTTTCTGTACTTTGTGTGTCGTTACATTCGTGTGTGATAAAATCTTAAATGTAGAAGAGCCGCATGTGATGTTATGGTAATTATTTGCTGTTGTGTGTTTGCTGTATATTTCTATTGCACACAAAGACAGGCCAATGTAAGAAAATAGTGTACAACATTGTTTCTGAAAGACACAACTTTTTGGGGACTTGTTGAAAAACTGTGGCATACTGGAGTGACAGTGGTAGGGTTGCTGGTTTGAACTCCCATTTTGTCTGTCTCAGTCGTCGTCATTGGGCAAGAAATGGCATCGGTGCATGGTAGCCTAGCTTCTATCAAACTGCCCCAGGGCAGCTGTGGCTACAGTGTAGTAGCATTCCTTTAAAATACTTTTGTTAGTTTATAAATCACTGAATGCCTGAGCAGCAAAGTACATAAAAGACCCGTTGTTGTTGTATCAACCTTCCAGACCGATCAGGCCATCTGTTTCAGAACCAAACACAGAGAAGCAGCATTCAGTTTTATGCTACTGTAATCTGGAACAAAGATCCAGAAAAATGCTGAAACACTGAATTTCTTAAAATCAAAGTTAAAAACCCATTTGTTTAGAGTCGCCTTCGATTAATAAGAACTGAAAAGTCATAAACTGTAGTCTCTCTTTCTACCTGCTATTGTTTCCTCTTACCTTGCCAAAGCAATGTAATGTCTTTTTCTTGCTTGTTATTTTGTTTTCCTTGCTATACAAATAAAATTACCTTGCCTAACCTTGATGTTCTACAAAATGTGTTTAATTTCCTCGTGTTTAGTGATACATGACGCATAACTGTTTGGAATGAATCACAACGAGTGCAGCAGCTTTAAATACAGAAGTGACTCATATAGATTAGCAGCAAAATTATAAGTAAACACAAAATACCAAACCAATGAAAAGAATGAGAAGCTGCAACCCTATAGCATAAAATGCTGCAAGCTCTAAATTTTCACCATTTTACCGCTGTATGTCGGCATATATATACCCCAAAAACATTATGCATGTCTGACATTTATTATATATTACAGGAACTGATGTTTCACAAAATGTTCTGTTCATCACATTTGGATGTCTAGATTTACTGGCACCATGGGAAAGATGAATGAAGGCCCTTTTCTTGCATTAACTTAATCTCACACTGTAGAAAAATTTGCAACTGGTAGTTTTGCAATTTTTTTAACTTCCCTTCTTCACAATGCTTATCACATTTCTCATTCTAAAATTACTGCTCCGACTGTAGATATGAGTACGTTTAGAAAAGCATCTTTTGTCCTGTATTCACCGACACTTCAGCCTTTCCTAGATGACGTTTCCTCGTCTTACTCATTTTGAAGAGTGGCACAAAGAAAGCTGCAAGTGTACAGTAAGTCAATTTTAACTCTTGTGTTATATAAAAGATTATCAACAGCAGAACTTGAGCTAAATAAATGTTTTTTCATGTACTAATGTATTAAAAAACTTATTTTCAACATGAGATTATGCTACTGCAATGAAAGATGAAGTATTTAGAAGACTTTTGATACATCTCTATAGTAGTACATGTGGAAGGTGCTATGCATGGCCAAATACAAAGTGTTGTGTCATTAGTTTTAGAGTAAACAAACCAAGCTTACTAAGACTGAGACTAATAGGACACTTGAACAATGATCCTCCACTGTCCTTTTGTTGTTCTTGGAGCCGAAATAATGAAACCAAACAACAGCAAAAACGACAGAACAGAGACTGAGGCACAAACAGCTTGCATGGTGTTACATAAATTGAACTCTTCAAAACTCCTCTAGTGTAGAGGATTCTACACTAAAATCTGTTTTTAGAGGCATTGAATGAAGAAATGGTCACCATAGGAGTCATCAAAGCATAAAAATAGGAAAATATGCAGCAGTACTTGGTCCAGAGGTGTGAAGGACAGTTCGAGAGAGCGTCCTCAGCCAAGGTCAACGTCCTTTCGCACAATTTCAAGTGGATCTGGTCAGCAGTCAAATTTTAAATGCTATTTCATAATCTGCAGCACATCTCCATTTTTCAGCAGTCCTCACTGCACTTTATTGAACTTCGGCTTGCTTCATGTTGGTTTCCTTAATGTAATACAGGGAATGCACAGTTGCACCTTATCCATATGCTGGCTCAGCAACTGACTGAAAGAAAGGATACACTTTCCACTGACTACAAAAGAAAACACTTTTGGTTGTTCAGAAATACTTTCTGGTCTCAAAAATAGAGCTTAATTAGCATGTTTCTCAACAATCAGCTGAATATAGCCTGACTATCTGCGCAAATAGCCCAACTAATTAACCTTCTAGCAACTTTTCAAAAAATACTATTAAATTTAAAGAGAGTTCTGTGGTTAATTGTACTGAAATAAAAATATAAACTTGAACTTCAAGCAGTTTTAATGGGTTCCAAGCCCCATTCAAAAAGCCTGCCCTTCCTTCCTTCCATCCATCCATCCATCCATCCATCCATCCATCCATCCATCCATCCATCCATCCATCCATCCATC
>CAEGAG010124348.1:0-61547 GCA_903067065.1 Brachyrhaphis terrabensis | reverse complement strand
CAGTGCTGCTCCTCTGTTATTGATTACTTCATACACAAACAGCTGTTAAGTACATAAAATGCTGCCTAGAAAAAAAAATTCCCCACATCGTTGTTGCGCCCCTCTAGTGCAGCGCCCCTATGCGTTGCATACGCTGCATAGCGGCCTTTTGCGCCACCGGACCAGAGTCAGAGAGCGTTAGGGCAGTAGACGAGAAGAGAGGAGTGGAGCTGGTGAGGTTTAGGTCTGGTTCACACGGCACGATTTAAGGATTGTCGGATGATTTTCCAAACCTCTGTGACCACAGAACCGATAAAAGTCCAACAGGTTCGGTCGGTTCGTGTGTCCAGCCACACGGCAGGAGCAACACATCACACGAACCGATTCATCCCGATTCCAGAAGAAAATCCAGTAAAACGCCCAACATACCAAACGTGAATTTAGAATAATCAAACACGATGATGATGTAGGAGCAGTAGTGATAGTTTGTGGACTCATTTTAATGATAAAAGACGAAACAAAAAGAAAAGGCGTTTGATAAAAGGGAGCAGCCGCTCTGTTTGCAGTTATGTTTTTTCATAATTAACATTTTTTTACTGAATAAACATAACCACATATAATAAACATATATAATAATGACCTTTACATATAGTAATAAACATTTCCACATATCATTTCCGATGTTCACCTGACTTTCGGTTGCGCCATGTCAGCTGTTTGGGAGTCCCCTCAGTTCTTACGTCACCGCGCTTTCCGATTTTATATCGGACATATTTAACGAGCACACACCACCACCACACACTGCAGGACGTTGTAAGATTGTCGTAAAAAAAACGCCAAGTCTCAACCGGTCCGCGGTAAAAAAAAAAAAGTAATAAAAAGGTTGGGGACCACTGGTTTAAAACACTTACAGCTCAAAAACATTGAAGTTGTTGGTTTTTATGCACTTAATGATCATAAAAATATAATTTTAAGTTTGTGAAATGGCAACCACCTTTTGGTTCATCAGAAAAATTTGTTCCAGTTTTGGCCGCTGGTCGATTAATCTGAGCTGCAATCTATTGCGTCTGTTCAGATTATTTTTCTAGTAAAGTAAAATTGAAACAAGGAAGTAAGAAAAACATTTCAGAAAATTAGGAAAACAATGGATCTTTTCCAGGCTTTATTGATTTAAGTGCAGCTCTGTTATTTTACACAAAACTGTGAAAATCTTGACATTGAAAAGCTACTTTAGTTTTATTCTTTCAACCCAACGAACAACAGAAAAGTCTTTTCAGTGAGTTTCCACAAAGAAAATGATTATACCTTTCCCCTGCCTTTAGTCATCACAGAGATTCACTTGTCAATGAAACTTCACAAGGCCTGAACAATTCAATCATGTCTGAGCAGAAGATGCAATTACTCTGAAATTGGACAGAAAGAAAACGTGTGCGTCAGGTTTGAGCTCCTTTCTTTATAACATGAATTTGGGTCGCTTTGAGCAGGTTTGGAAAAAAAGGCATTTTCTCCGGTTTGAACCCACAAACACTTGGGACAAATTTCCAGATTGAAACATTTAATGTGCAGTTATTGTAAAAAAAAAAACTCAGAGGAATTTATCTTTATTGTTTCTAAGACTTTAAGGGAAATGAGACTGAAAGGGACAGAAAAGATGTTCAATATTATTTAACTTTTAGAATTGTTTAATATATTAACACTTTGTAAACAGGTGTTATCAATACATTCTGGCTCAACCGGATCTTTATTTGGCCCAAAATGAAAGAGTTTGACATCCCTGAATATGTCAGAAGGCAATTTACTGCAGTAATTAGAATATTAAATGCATAGTTAATCATAGTTTTGGAGTTAAATTTGTCTTAAATTCATCAATTTTCTTACAAGACTCACCTAAAAAGGATGATATTAATTCACTTTAGCTGTGGAAAAGCGGTCAGAATAAAACAAATGTTACCTTGTAGAAAATAGCTGAATTTGTATCAGGAGAGCCTCACTGATGTGCATCTCATTACATTTTGTAAACCAGTCCTGAACGGTAGAATTGCTTTGATTAAGGCGTATGAATACCTTTTACAGTCTTCCTCATCTTGCATCAGAGACGTCATTAAGATGTAGATTCCCATTATTTTGAATCAAGGTGTAACACAACCTGACTGGGAGGATCCTGGATCTGTAATGCTTTGTCTCTGGGTTTTAGCTCAGCAGGATGGAGCGATCGCTGAGACTTTTAAAGCAGCGCTAAAGCAGGTTTACTTCACTGATAACAGACATTTAGCAGGTTTTTCTCCTCACTAATGTTTTTATCTCAGCCTTCATTGCGATTCAACAAGAAGCCACTGGAGATGAGTAAACCTTGTAGATTTTTTTTATATTTGGATAAAATTTTCTCCACCAGTCTCACTTTAGGCTTTTACTGCTGCAGAAAAACTGAATTTCAATAACAGATGGATATTACTTGACACCTTTCACTTAGAGTGGTGCAGCTCTTTTTATCCCATCGTTCTAAAAATGTTGTGAATTACTCCAGAAGCAGTCTCTTCATTGTCTTCTGCTTATCGGAGATTCAGCAGCAGTAGAACCACTTAGAGGAGAGGGAACCCAGAACATCGTCTTCTCAGCGACATATAACATCAGTTTATCATTTTAAGGCATATAACGTGTAAAAGGTTGTTTCCACACCTTGTAGTCTGGTAGATTTGGTTTGATTGGGGACCAAAAGGGCAACATTTGTTACATTTTTATTTGGTGTGGTTATTATTCACACTACAGTGAGTTAAGCAAACCAAACGCACTGAGGAACCTGTTCCCCTCCTCACCTGTGGTGGCGCTGCATCAAGTACCACTGAAGGAAACAACATAAAATCCTCTGAAGACGACATGCGTGCAACTTCCTTCTTCAAATAAAAACGAAAATCGAATGGCATCAGATTTTAGTGGTTGTAGGATTTCTCTTTTGCTGGGGGTAAAAGACTACAAGCCATTTTTCCTGCTAGTTCTTGACTCAAACGTTTGTTTTAGTTGTATTTACCCAGAATGCCTTGTGTTATAGTCCACTTCCTGCTTTTGGAGTCCATTTGGGATTCAAAGATGCATTCAAACAGCAGCAGAGTTCACTTTAACAGAATTGTGACCTAGTTTTTTTTTTGGTTTTTTTGGTCTACATCAGAGTTTGTTGCTAAGCAGGTCCAAGCAGGGCTGGTGTGAATGCCCCCAAACTCAACATCAGGGACCATTTCCATATATCTATAAAGGTCGATCCGATGGCAGACAGCGTTGTCTGGACAGCAGAAGCTGCTCAAGACATAAAAATCATGCCTGAAGGTTTTGTGTGCAATTCCAACAAATTTGAGCAAGCCTTTAATTTTTGCTCATTGTGTATTTGAGATTGACTGTCCTAGTGGATCCTAAGCTGCTCCCAGACCAGAAGACGGTTCTGGTTCTGCTCCATCTTCTTCTCTCCCTGTGTGAAATGCCAGATAAATATGGAAACCTTCAGGAGGCGTTCTGATTGGATAACTGAACCACCGCAACTCATTTCTAAACCTAAACGCAGCTGCTCTGACAGAGGGATCACATTCACGGCTCTGTGTGTTTTAATGAGATCCAAACCCTCAGAACTGCATTTAATAACAGTGGCTATCACATTCTGCTCAGAAATTAAAGTTTTTGGGAACTGCCTACCAATTTTTGGAATTTATAAACCTCAAATTATAAATTCAGAGTAAATGTTAAACAAACACGCTTCAAGATCTGTCATTTTTGTAGCTTTTATCCCACATTTTTTGGGATAAAACACAACCAAGTCATGTTGTCATTTCCAACATTCTGGTGGTTCTTTTAAACTTTGGCACAAAAACTACACAATATATATCGAATTGCAGCTACAAGTACAATATCAATGTTTGAAATTTCACAGTTGCACAGGAAGTTTTTTAAAAGACTAATTTTCCAAGTCTGACCCAATGAAGTTTCTGCCCAACTAACATTTCAATGTTTTAGTCTATTTCTTTTCAGATAACTAATTTGGTGAGACTTAAAAAATAAAAATCTGAAAAATGTTTAAATGTTACTTTTAGAGTTCCCATTGGCTGCAATGTTTGCTATATTTCAAGTTTCATACACCAACACTCTGGATGCCAGTGATGTATTTGGCAGCTTATTGGTCTCAAACTGCCTTTGATGCCCACAAGAGGTCTATATTTTTAATGGGCGAGATGCTGAAGCTCATCAGAAAATTGAGATGTTGATGGAAAGGAAAGAAAAAGTCAAGAAAGTAGCTATATTAACACAACTACATGTTTGTGTGAAACCATGCAGCCTCACTCGCAGTTTACTTATGATAAAAAGTTTGCAAACTACTTATCTCAAAGTAAACTTTCTCAAAAACAGTAGAGAAATTTTCTCCTTTGATAGTAAAACCTCACTCTTCAGTTTCCTTTTGTAAAAATTGAGACCATCTCCCTGATCTGGCGCTGTTAATTGGTTTTCTGGTCCTTCTTACACACATCTGCAGCAGCCCAACAGTATCACGAACCTTCAGCCTCGAGTTTTTTTCATCTTTTAACCAAATCAAGTATTAATGGGATGTGCTAAAACACCAATAAAATCCATGGAAACACAACCTCGTTGCACCCAGGCCTTGAAGGATTCCACCCAATAATTAGCAGACTGCGCGGCGTTAATGAGAGCAACTGCAGCGGTAAAGGCGGGGATCACACACTGCACATTAATCTAGTGAGTTCCTGCATCCGAGTGAACGGTAAATACATCTCACTTTGTGTCGGCCTCTTTCAGACAGCGCTCGTGTCTGAACTGTGCTGGGTGTCGGGTCTGAAACCTTTTGTCAGTGAAATCTCTTGAAGTGTAAACGGGCTTTCGTCTACACGAGGAAGTCAGAAAAACAGGATATACATCCACTTATATGACGGCAGAAGAGCAGCGCTGAATTCAGATACGAGACGAGCGTTGGAGGATGGTAAACAACTCTAACATGACAGTTCTGCAAAGGGCTGATGTTACGAGCTTTGGCGCATCAGATTCATTTGTTTTCCTGAGCTACAACAAATGTAAGAGGAAAGAGGCGAGGTCTCTTGAGAAATGATCCCTTCCTGCATGCGAGTCAAAAGCTACTATAGCTTAGTAGCTTTGTGTATGGATGGATAGTAGATTTAGCATGGATAGTAGTAGCTAAATCTTTCTTCTTTCTGCAACATTTTATTTTGGTTTAATAATTTAGGTCTTTAAAGAAGCAGTGTTTCGCTTCCTGGTTTAATTTTGTGTTTTAAAAGCATTTAAAGCGGAGTTATAAATCTTTAAACAATCTCTAAAACCTAATTTTCTTATTTATATAATTTAAATGTCTGTTTTATTTTTCTTATAGATGCTCTGATAAGTTACTGTTTAAAAAGGAGCTCTACATTATTCAAAAGTTAACTATTCAAGTATTTAAGTCCCAGTAAGTGTAAAAAAACGATTAATTAAACGATTAACAGTAGGCTTTACCTCCTGTTAAAAGAAAAATTCAATTACTTGAACACAGAGAGTTAATATTTTCTTGAATTATGTTCACATTGTCAAACATTTTTTTTACAAAACCAGGCTCATGTTTGAAAATGTGCCTCGTGAACTGAGACTATTGTAGAGTCCAAACAATTTTTCAAAACGTTTTCACTGGAAACCTTTACTGGGATGAACTCAGCTGCTTTCAAGCTGAAGCAGAGTGGAATAAAAACATCTGGGAAAATAAGAATAAGTCTGAAGGATTTGAATTGTAATGTTATACTGTGTTGTCACACCATGGCAAGCCCATAGCAACCTGATTTCTAAAAGTCCTCTGTATTATATTTGTATGTAATAATTTATATTGGACATATGTGGTAAAATCGTAAAGTGTCCACATTAGTTTTGTCTGGATTTATTGCTTCTGGTGGAAAATTATGTTGCTTTTCTCAGGTCAAATAAAACGTGACAAGACCATTCAGACTGCAGAAAACTGTTATTTATCCAATTTAGTGTCTTATATGGAATTGGCACTAATTGAAAAGATTGGAATTGGGTCGTTCAGACAGCCGTGAAAAAAATCAGACATGGTAAAAAACGAGTTGGATTTGAGCCCAATTGACCAGCTTTGTGAATGTAGCCCAAGTTGTGCCTTTTATGTGTTATTTCTGAATACTTTGGATGCATCAAGCAGGTAATTGAGCTACTTTTAATCCTCTCAAAACAGTTTTGACATAAACAAGGAATTTTCATCACGCTATAAAACTGCAGATCCCAGTAGATCATCAGTTTCTGAACGATCAAACTCTCTAAAATCCACTCTCATCCCCTCTTTGATGCTCCGATTGAATTTCAGCCGGTCGTTTTAACCCCGACACACTGACTAAACGCTTTAAAATGCTGCCAACGATTAGCTGACATGCAGGTAAAGACGTGTACCTGATAAAGAAGGTGAGTGTAGACAACTGATGCTTCACCACTCAGTCATCCTGTATTCCCAAAACGATGCAATCACCTGTGGGAATAAAACACAACCTTCAAAAATAATTAAGCTCCTGGTTAAATATAAAAAGACCAACCTTTAATAAACATTTTTTGCTCTATTTGTTAGAACTGGAACGTTTGGATGTAAAGTCAAACAGCTGGATTGTTGTTGCATCACTTCTACATGGATAAGTTTGATTTGGCTAAACCCTGCCAGGTCATTTAAAGTGACTTAAAGACAGTTCTTAGTCAGGTGTTCTTAATATTTATGTTTTCACCTATTTTTACATTAGGAGAAGTCGTGTTTTCTGTCTCTTTCGGTTTGCACAGGACCTAAATGTAATTTCTCATCATCATTCTGTTCTGTTCTCATAAGAGATTCCTCCCAGCTTTGCACTTAGTCATTTTAATTTCTCATGGGACACTTTTTGCTTCAAATTGGAAGTTAATTTTTAAGTAAAGACACCAGGATCTGCCTTGCTGTCCTCAGCCTGCTGGCTTAAAGCCTCCTCTCTAACAAGCGCTGGTTGTTTTTATCTGTTTTTGAAGCTTATTTTCTGTTCAGCAACAAGAAAACAAACTAAGCGTTTAGTTTCTTCCTCGTTTTACCTGATAAAATGAATTCTCTCTTTTAAACCTTAAGATCTAATATTTAGCAGTTGTCGGGAAACATTATCACCTCATTGAGTTTGTTAAACACTAATTAGACTACAGTGCAGTGAAAGGTTCATCTCCAGTATGCGTTGCCCCACAGTAACGGCTCTAAATAGACCCTCGTAAATCAGTGAAGGGCCACAGGAGGAATGGATACGATTTCCCTAAACGCAGCACAGTAATCAGAGAAACTCTGATCTCTACTGGCCTCACTGGTGTCCAGAATGGATCGCTCGAGGGACCAATGAATTTTTGAATATTGAACGCCGTGTCCCCATGCAACAATGTTTTGTTTTTAACTCTTTTGTGGTCTTGGAGAGGGAATATTGCCTTCACATGTTGCAGCTGCTTAGAGGCAGAATGAATCATTGAAGAGATTAAGCCTGTGAAAGCCCTTTGAGGATTAAGTCCCTTCCCGATATAGCGTTACTCGCTGCAGTGTGGAAGATACATTAAAATGAACTGGGTCACACAATGCATCTATATGGCTCCTTCTGTTTGAGCTGCACACATTTTTAAGACAATGTAAAGGAGATCTTATTGTTTTAGTTTTTGCTTTGTTGTTCAGAAACAATTTGAGTTTGAAGAGAAATTAATCCAGAGCAACAAAAGGAAATCTCAGATGATATAAAAATTGACCCAGCTGTAAAAGTATCACATTTATTAGCATGTGTAATTGCAGTTTGAGTAAAAAGGGAGATAAATGGTTTGATGTTTCTTATGTAACTCAGTGGGTTGACTTTTGAATGAGTCATTTTTAACCTTTATTGGCTCTCCATCATTGACTAAAGAAAGTTTAAGAGCTCAGGAATGCATGTATATATTGCCAGTTGATTTTTCTTCCCAATAGAAACTCTGCATACTTTGAAAGACATATTTAAAGATTTCTACACATTTTTGTTAGGTATGCTAAAAACTGTAACCCACAATCATATTCCTGGCCATATTTGAAGTGAGGAGTGGAGAAATAGAGCACAACATAAAAGGAAGAGAAATGCTATATGCTGATTTTATGGATCATTGATCATTAATGGCCACAAAAGAAAAATAGGTAATGATAGAACGGTCTTGATCTCAAATGTGAGAACATCCAAGATGACCAGGATTCATGAAAAATATTCTCTGAAGCAGTCATTTATGCTCCTGTTCTGACCTGCATTATTACTCCTATTTGTACTAAGTATCAACTCCCAGTGCTCTGAATCTCTGGGTGTTTTCCCATCTGATAGTCCAGAAGATTTGGTTTAATTGGGGACCAAAGTTTAAACACTTTTTACATTTTCAGCAGGTGCAGTTCACTTTCACACTGTGTCAAACGAACCAAACACATTGAGGAACCTGTTCCCCTCCAGATTCCATTTTGCGTCGCCTTGCCTTCAAACCCTCTTCAAATATATAGAGGCATATAGAACATATCGTTGTAAATTATGACATTGCTTTCAGGTTTTGTATTTGTGTCAACAAAATGTAACTCATCTTTGCCTAATAATGGAAGTTACAAGCCCTTGTCTTGTTTTATTCCTGGAACACTTCATCTGGCATACGAAGCATCCCAAAATAGGTTGTTTTTCTTGTTGAATGCCTCTCTGCTTCCTTAGCTGTTATGGGCATATCGCACTTGTTTCCATCTGGTTTATTGTGGCCCACGTTCACAGCGGAGTGGCGGCTTCCTGCCTGTCCAAAAGGAATCAGGCTGTGCTTCGTGTTTCCTGCCTGTGGGACCGGCTGTCAGTCTTCATTCACTTTATCAAATCATAAGGTTAGAGTCTGCCGCCTCGCATGAATTCCCCACTTTGCCTCATGTTGGGATATCTCACGTGCAGCGAAACGGTAATACCAATATGTCTAACATTAAGACTGCTCAGTGATTTCCGCTACAATCCAGGACATTTGGAGATGCTGACGTAGGCGGAAATTTAAATTAGGAGGGGGTGTAAATTGTATGAGGGGGCTTTATTTCTGCAGTGCTCATAAGAGCAGCAGTTGTGCTCAGTATTTTCTCTCTGTTCTTACGCATGAGTGCCCAGAAAATTAAATTTAATGATGACAGTGTTGGATCAGCAGAATACCGCTGGAGGCTTCAATATTCCCAGCTGATATGATAAACGGGTATAGGAATTCCTTATCTGCTCCCACAGAAAGGAAAATGAGAGATTGCTTGTTTTTTTTTTCTTCTCTTCTCAATCGCTGCAACATTTCTTGGATTTTAAAAATTCCTTTGAAAAGAACCATAATCATATTTTACACAATCATCCATTATCGTTGTGTATTTCTGCTATCTGGGTGGTGTTTGCGGCGCCTGAGATAAGTTTGAAGTATCGCTCTTTGATTGTGTAATCGACATCAAAGTCAGGATGACAGATGAGGATGGAGATGAAAGCCTAAACCCTGTTTTCCTCTCTACTTGCATGTGTGTGTGTGTGTGTGTGTGTGTGCAGGAGCAACCTTTGACGTGGCCATGCGATTCTTGTCCGAATGTCCGTGGAAGAGGCTCCAGGAGCTGAGAGCTTTGATCCCAAACGTCCCGTTCCAGATGCTGCTGAGAGGAGCCAACGCTGTGGGCTACACCAACTACCCCGACAACTCCGTCTACAAGTGAGTCGCTCCTGCACACGGTTAATCTGAATTTTATTACATTTATATTTGCCTTGTCCAGTTACTGTTATTAATTGACCAGCAAACATTTTAGATTTTTTAAAGCTACTTTAACCCTTTAGAGTTGCAGAATGTAACATCTGTAAAATATTTTTGCTGAAACTGTCGCGATGTCGTGACAGTTTGGTGTGAGACAATGTCACTCAAATGTCATCATTTACCAAATGACACTTCATGACAACAGTTGTAAATATTCATAAAGATTCCTTCATGTTCATGACTGGTGTTATGTCATGTTTATGTCATGTCAGTCTTATGAACACTTCAATTAAAGTGCCAAACATTTTTATAAAAATTACACAGAGGTATGTTCTTAACCCTTTGTATAAACATATGAGTTTTACTTTCTTGTTCTCATTTTTGTTGCAATCTTAATTTATTTTTAAATGTTCCTGTGAATATTTGAACTGTTAGAACTTTTGTGGATTAGAGAAAATCTAGTGCAAGTCAAACTTTAAAGTTTTGTTGGCTCAGATCATTGAAAGCCAAGCTTTCAGTGACACAACAGTTTTATTTCTGTTTTGTCTGCTGCATATAGCTCTCTGCATTAAACAGCCTTATTCAGCTGAGCAGCTCCATCAGTTTCCAATTTCAGCATTTCCTTTGCCTGAAACGATGATTGAATTTTTTACAAAACATCAACTTGAATATGAGTTTCTTAAAGCCAGCTGCTGAGTTCTGTATTATTGTCTGATTGTATTGAAATGTCCTCCTGCTGGGTTTTTCTGTGCAAAATGCAGCTACATACATTATTGTATTGCCTTTCTCATGCAGTTATCTATTTTATGTAATTGAATGACTTAGTTACAAAAGCTCTTCAACAAATATTATTCCTTCACATTTTAGTAGAGCTGAACTGAGATTTCTTATTTATGAAATGCTATAAAGAATTGAAGGTCTTGTCCTTACCATAAAGGTCATATGAGTGAAGTTACTGCTTGCTTCTTAAACTGAAGAGACTTTGTCGGTTATTCATGAGTCTGAATCGACAAATAAAACAGAAGATTCATTTCCCTCGCTGTCTGCAGTGCCTCTAACGTCTCCTCCGCGTGTGGGCGTTCGGTTTGAGCTCGACTTTTTGAAGTTTACAGATGCTGGTCACTCTAAGGGCGGCATCTTTAACTGTAAATTCGACATGAAAGTTTTTGTTGTTCTAAATATATCTCTATAGGTTCCAACGTGTTTAATCAGGTCAGTTTGTTTGATGTGTTCCTCTTTCCTCTTATCACGCTCACTGACTTGCACATCACTCATGCAGCTGCATGCCAGCGATGCACTTTAGGACATAAATACTCCCGGGCTGACACGCTCGCTCGCTCGCTCGCTCGCACCTCCACCTCTTTTCCAAGTGGATTCACAAGCTGCCTCACTCACACACCTCCATCTTGAAGCATGTGAATCCCATGGCTTGATGTAAATTAGTAGTGGCTACTTTATGAGTAATGCTGCTGTCCCCTCCTCCAGGCTTCCTGCTGAATCACACAGACCTCCCCCTGCCTCCTTATTTTCCTCCGTTCCCGTCCCGCTAACCTTATAGTTGTTATTTATTTCCCCTGATGCCTCCCTCTGTTGTTTTTTTTTTTTTTTTGCAGCTTTCATTCATCTCACCACATTACACACCTCGTTCTTTGTCTCCCCCTCCCTTCGCTCCGCGTCCCAAAGGGGGAGTGCTGTTGAAAATTTGCACATCATTGTGATTAATGGCTTTGATCCGGTCGCTTGGCTCCCCTCTCCATCCTCAGCTACACTCTGCCACCGCCTCGCCCGAAACGGCTCGCCACCAAGTAACCCGAACAATCTTCATTAGCTAAATCAAATCAACGGCTGATTTTATTTCATTCAATTTAAACTGTGTTTTACACACAGGAATGCTGCATTTAAGGCGCAGCAGAAGTGCTAAAGCCACTTTTGTTCTAACTTCACGGTGTTTCGTTGGGATTTTATGTGACAGATTAAGTATAATTGAATAACGCAGCGTGTATCTGTTTTTAATCCGTTGGATTTGTGTGTGGACTGGAATGTAGGCTAAACTTTTCAGATTTTTTGTTTTAAAAAATACTTAAAAAAAGAAAACATCATAAATATTCACTACTTTGTATTATCGCACAAAATCCAAATAAAATACCTTGAATTTTTTTGGTTGTAATGTTAGTTCCTGTACTATATTCAGGAAGTTGTTTCCAAACCGCCTGGAGGGTCGATTCCCTGCCAACAAGATCGTTGAATCATATTATGAAGCTCAACCTTCTTCTTCTTCTTTTTTTATTAAATGACCTAAATATGAGGCGTTAGTCAGAGCAGTGGTTTCGATTTGTTCCCAAATAAACCCCCAACACAGAGCACATTGTGTTAACACTGGACTCGCACACATATTGGACTGGTAATCGTCTCGTGGCACAAATAAACAAACACGCGGCCACACTCCCGTTTATTGGCCGAAACAAAAGCTCCCACTGTGTGGGTAAATATTGCATTCAGAGTAACACGTCTGCAGTCGGCGCTCATCGCGGTTTTGAAAAACCTGATTAAGATACTGGGGCAAAGGCAGTAATGAGGGATTTACCAGAAGCAGCTGGGATAATGACTCCGCTGTACATTTGTTTCCAGTTATTGCCGGCTCCTGCAGGCTGTTTAAGCTCTCCGCTCATGAAAATAGTGAGAATAGTTTATTTACTCAGGTGTGGCGGTGTTTATGAGCAAATATATGGGAAGGGATTAGTATCAGGGGTTCAGTTTTGCATGTCGACAGCTCATTAGACACATGTTTAGTGTGAATGTATTGCTCTTCCAGGTTCTGTGAGGTCGCCAAGGAGAATGGCATGGACATCTTCCGCGTCTTCGACTCCCTTAACTACCTGCCCAACATGCTGCTGGGTATGGAGGCAGCCGGGGCGGCCGGCGGCGTGGTGGAGGCCGCCATCTCCTACACGGGCGACGTCTCCGACCCGATGAGGCAGAAATATTCCCTGGACTACTACGTGAAGCTGGCTGACGAGCTGGTCAAAGCTGGGACTCACATCCTCTCCATCAAGGTGAGGAAACGAAGGCGGGACGCCGGCGTCCAGGTGTCGCTGTGCTAGCCGCTTAACAGCCCACTAAGGTTTTCTAAAATACACCCAGTCCACAGAAGCAGAACCTTCCCAGTAAGTCAGTCAGCCCACAGAAAAACAAGCAGACATAAAGAATGAGGGAGCAGGACGCGTCATCTGAGGAGTCCAAGCTTTCCTAGCAACAAAAATCTGGTTTCTGTTTACACCAAGGCCTTGTTTACATGACAATGATACAACAGAGATTTTATTTTTGTTCCATTTCTGTTAGTACATTTACATAAAGACATTCTAATTACAATCTTTGTTTACACAGTAACGGTCCACATCGAAAAGGTGTAATGCCCTCACCAGGCGTCATGATCTGGGAAGCTAAAGGAGCTGGAAACACTTTAGTCATAAATTCTGCTGAAGAGTTTCCCAAACTGGGTTGTTGAGAGAACATCGATCTTAAATTATCGTGATTGAGTTAAAATTCTGACTTTGCAGTAATAAATTGTTAAAGTTTGACTGCTTAACATGCCTGAAGCTTCCCAGGTGAAAAAACTCTCATATTTGAGCCTGTTATTGAAAATAATAAACAAAAATGCCAACAAATAATTAATTTCTTCCTCAAGCATGAGCGATTATTTTAAACTATTCTGCAACTTTAGAGCAACTTCGCTGTGACGAGTCGGGGTTTATCCTCACACACAGTTTTCACATGTGTCACAATCGCTGTCGGTGAAAACGTTGTGAGGAACTCAAGCAGGTGAAAATATCAGCCTCACTGCGCCGGTAATGTTAAAGTTGACAGAAATTAATTTCCCTTGTGACAGTAAAGCTATTATAAACTCATGAGAAACAGGACAGTCTTGACTTTTCCCTAACAAGTTTGTTGCGCTGTGTTAAAATTGCCTCAGATTGGAGCCGTTAAAAACAAGCTGCTCCTTCAGAAACTTGGACAGTTTGGGTTTTCTAAAGTACAAAAAGCTGCTTCAGCTAATTTTTGGAGTTTCCTAATTCTTAGTACTTTATCTAGAGAAAGTCCTATTAATTTATAAGTTGTGGAGTACTTATTCTTCTTCTTTAGAGAAACTACTATTAGGTTATAATTGTTTCCTTTGTTTTTCTTCTGTTTTTTGTTTTGTTTGTATTTCCTCTAGTTCATGTAAAGCACTTTGAAATGCCTTGTTGCTGAAAATCTGCTATATAAATAAATTACCTTACCTTGCATTTATTTAATGACCTTATGTGTCAGGTCCAAGTCAATAGATTTCAATATGATCACAACATGTAATTTTTTTTAGTAACTTCAGTAATATTGGTATCTTTAGTTGCAATGTCCTGCTGAAAAATGAAATCAGCATCTCTTTAAAGCTCCAAAAAAGGTGAGTCTGCTATAAAAGCATAAATCGAGATGTTGTGGTAAAGATCCGATTTAAAACTGGGAGCAGAAATGAAAGAAGTGGGGAGTAGCACCTCTGAAAGTACAGCAGCTGATTGACCTGGAAACTGGGTGAAACGCTGGCGAAGACAAATCGCTGACCGAGGAGTTGCACTCTTTCTCTGCTGCTTCTGCATTTAGAGACGTGACGGAGTCTGTTTCTGTCCCTGCAGCTGGTTAATCTCCTCCATGTCAGGGACGACACGCCTCTGGATGGAAGAAACACAGCTCTGTTTCACTGTACGACTTATTTATTGTATTATTCAACAATAAATAACTCGTATTACAGGAAACCGGATAGAAAAGTCACAATGTACTTGTGGCTTAATGCACAGGAGGTTTTACATTAAAACAGTCTCTCTATAGTTGGTAAAATCCACACCGTTTCCCTGGTTACAATACTTTAATATTATTTAGTTTTAATTTAGTTTTTATTAGCTATAGTAGCTGTTTTAGATATTTTTTACTTTGTTTTTTAGGTGCAGAATAAAAAAATGTCCAAGTATTGTATTGTGATTATGTGTACGTGAATTGGATAATGAATACTCAATAAAAGTTGCCATTTTCTACAATGTATTGAATTGTTGTTGAACAACCAATTGACGCTGTCGCCATTTTACGGACGTATGGAGAGCCGTAATTTGCCGACTGCTGACGTAAACTGTTTGTGTGGGGGAAACAATGAAATCAATTTCACATCCGTTCGAAAGGCTAATAAATAGTCTCAAACACACAATTTATAGATATTATATCTATAATTTCAGTAGACTTTAGTTAGCTTTATAAACACACGATATGCTTCCAGTTATTTGTAGTTTTTTCCCCCATAAATTACCGGTTTTTATTTCACTTCATAAAAATGTTATTTCAATTTCAGGGTTTGTTATCTTCTTAGTTTTAGTTAACCGTTATCAGCTGAAAGGTGTCACCGACGACACATTTTTACAAGCCAATGTTGTCGTATCATAACTCTGCAATGCTTTGTGCTACATGAAAAATTCCAGCGGTTTATGAAAGGGGAGACATTTCTCTTTCCAGCCAACATTGGTTATTACGGTAATTTCACTCCAGCTGTTGCAGAGAGCACGTTTTACTTCAGTTTAATCTGATGAAACTCTTTTAATAGATGGTAAATTTCAAAGTAACTGCTAGATATTGAAAGCTCCAGTCGTAATAGAGAAATGGGCAAAAATATTTACTCACAGGACATTTAAAGAACTTCCTACAACTGCAATGAGCAAAAATATCCAGGCGGAGATTTGAATCTTAGGCCTTGTTAACTATAATAATATCGATGCCAACATGTCGTCCTGTTTCTCTCTGCAGGATATGGCCGGCCTGCTGAAGCCGGAGGCCAGCAAGCTTCTGATCGGCGCTTTGAGGGATCGCTTCCCAGATGTTCCCATTCATGTGCACACACACGACACAGCTGGAGCCGGAGTGGCGGCCATGTTGGCCTGTGCAGAAGCAGGAGCTGATGTAGTCGACGTGGCGGTGAGTATTGACCAGCTAGTTCTGACTGAATAGTTTGTTTTTCTGTTAGCTGGTTCAGTTTTCATTGGTGAAATGTCACAAAGTGAGACGAAACAACTGCTGCAGCCGAGATCATTTCCCTCACTTTGTTCAATAAGTTCAGCCTGGGCAGCTGCATTTAAGTAATGGCCTGCTGTTTGAATTTCTAGGTCTCTGCACCATTCAGTTTCTGTTTACTCTCATCAACATTACAAACCTCAACAAAGCTTTACCCTAAAATACCATTTTTAGGTTCTTCTTTTTTAGAAAGCTGGGAGTTATACAACAATCACGCTCTTAATAATATATTCTGACGGTACTCCCTTATGAGCTGGTTAATTGATTGTCTAACAAACTTCTTTAAAAAACTGTTTGGCCTGTAGGTTGACTCCATGGCTGGGATGACGTCTCAGCCGAGCATGGGGGCCATCGTCGCCTGCACCAAAGGGACTAAATACGACACTGGTGAGTAAACGCTGAGAAATTTTAACCTTTGGTGAGAAAGCTGCTGCTGGCGTTCTGACTAAAACCAGGAAGTTAGAGCTCATCACCCCTACACTGGCTCCCTGTAGCTCAAAGAATAGACTTTAAAATACTGTTGTTAGTTAATAAATCACTGAACGGCTTAGAACCACAATACATGAAACATCTGCTGCTGTTTATCAACCTTCCAGACCTCCCAGGTCTTCTGGTTCTGGTTCTGGTTCTGCGTTGAAAACCAAAAACCAGAACCAAACAAGGAGAAGCAGCATTCAGCTTCTATGCACCACAAATCTGGAACAAACTTCCAGAAAACTGCAAAACTGCTGAAACACTGAGTTCCTTTAAATCTAGACAGAAAACCCACCTGTTTTTTGAGTTGCTTTTGAAACATAATCAATTAAGAATTTAATGATGGCACTTGATTGTGTTTTTATGATGTAAAGCATTTTGAAATGCCTTGTTGCTGAAAGGTGCTCTGTAAATAACATTTGATTAATTTGACTGGCATAAAAAGAAAAGAAAACATAAAATTGGCCAGATCCCGGTTAAGGACGAGCTGCATCTGCCTGATTTGGTTTTAATAGAGAATCATGAGGATGTGAGAAACTTACCTACTGAGAACAGATGCAGGAGCTACTAATATAGTAGGAGACTGATTTATAATAAAATGGACAACCTGAGATTTATGCATGCTCTTTTCCATCACAGTGAGTTTAGTTTAACACTGACCTCTAATCTTCAATTTTTGGGGTTAAAAACTGTGATTTCTGTCTATTCTGTGTTAAAATGGAGACGATTCTGACTCAGTAATTGTAATGGACATTTCTCACGTGGAAACATCTGTTCACTACAGCAAACTACCACCAGACGCAGCACCAATCTGCGTATCGATCTTCTGCTTCATTTTCCCGTTTTTCATGAACAAAACTCTGAGATATTTAAAATCCTCCAGTTGGGGAAAGACTTCTTCCCCGACCCAGAGACGTTATTTATGGTGAACAAAAAGTGAACCGAGAACACAGCCTTGAGGAACCCCACATATGATCTTTGTTTGCCCAGATTCAGAATTGCCAAATGTCACAAAGTTTATAACTTAGATTTATCACACAGTGATACATAAACTTCTGATTAGTGACAGTAGAGATGTTTGTGATTCGATGTTATAAATCAAAAAATATATTTGTGCTCAATATGAATTATTTTGAATAATCTTTAACAAAAAAGCTCTTTTTACTGAGGTTTGATCAGTGCTGTTTTCAACATGAAGTGCTGTGTGTTTAGTAGATAATAGTTATAATATAAAGACATGTCACTTCATCCTTCTAATTACATTTGACAGGATAAAATCCGTTATGAAACAATACCTTTAAATTTGCTCCCCATGCTCTTATTACTGGGCGTAGTTTTTAATGAGACAGTTTGTTAGATCACCAGTGTTGCGTAGAAACAATTTGATTCTTTCTGAGCGAAAGTCTGCTACTTAACATGAGGGAAGAAAAATCAATCAGCAGATCAATGATGCATTTGTAATTACGGCCCTGAAGCGAAGGAGACCCGTATATTCTGCTGAGTAATGACGAACGAATGCGGTTATGATGAGAGGAGAAAGACGTCGGCTGTCGATAAAGACATGCAGCTCTAAGCAAAATGTTTTTAACTCATGGATTAGTTGAAAGTGGAATAAAACAAACTGTTTTTATTTTACAAAAAGTCCCTTTTTGTGTTTTTAGATGCAAATATTGTGATCGGAGTAAGACTTGTTGCCATGGGCAGCCTTCTTTGCTCTGACAATGGGGTGGCTTTCTCTGGAGCCTGTCAGGGGTTTTTGGGTCTCCACGGCAACCTCACTGTGATTATTATTTATTTGCTTCCCGGTATCGCTCCGCCAGGTTTTATCAGAGATCTCTGAGCTCCTCTGAGGAGGTCATAAGATAAATTTAGAGATAGATTTATGTGCTCTTTCTCCTGTGGGTTTGTTTGTTTTTTTTTTGTCCACAGTGACTCTGAAGTGTATACCTTTCATGGGCCGTGAAAAAGCTCCCCGCTCTCGGCGACCTCCACCTCCCACAGCGAGGTGCGCCGACACGAAAACAGGCAGCAGGAAAACGTGTTTTAAAAACTAAAGGAACATGAAACGAGTTTAAATTAATGGGAAGTGATGTGAAAATAGATGGTTATGTGGAGAAATGCTTTTGGGAAAAGCGACTCTGCTCTGCTAAGTCGATCTGATCCCTCATTTCCATTCCTCAGAACCTTGAGAAGCAAATTCTGTTTACGTTCACACTGCCCTATAAGGTCCAGCATGCTGCTGCTGCTGCTGCTGTGATGGAGCAGAATGTTAGTCCCATTATGTGCAGTTTGTTAATGCAGATAATGCATTAATGAACAACTTAGTTTAGTTTAAGTCCCCCCTGCAAGCTTTGATAAGGAAAACATTTAATTATGCTGCTTAATCATAGGTTGACTCAGCCTCTTCTGGAGTCACTTAGCACAGTTAAACCAGTAAGGGTTTTATTTTACGCTTTTTATTCAAAGTGTCTCCGTGGTGTTTGATGAGATCAGATGCTTTTCCTGTTAATTATCCAAGCTCATCCAACAATGATGCACTCAGATACAATTTAAAATACAAAGTTACAGTTCAGCTATCATTGAATTCCCATTTGAGCCAGTTGGAGTGTCTGAGGCGGGACGTTTTAGAAACGATGTAGAACTCTGACACTTGCACGTTTTTACCATAAACTTACCCATTTTCCAGTAATGTTGTGTTTTAGGTTCGTTCCTGTTCAGTTTTACCTTAAAAGCCTGTCCTAACCAGCTCCTAAGTTTTAAACATCCTAAATCTCCCAGTTTTAATGTTTTTGTGCCTCTGTTATCCACCCACAACCTGAAGAATGTCAGAATCAAAAGGTAAATCCGAACGAGACTGAAATACTCCCACACAGGCGACACCAATAAGCTCAGAGCTGCACTGATAGCGGACTTTAGATTATCCTCTAAGCTGAACGGCGTCCAGGCTGCAGAGAAGGACCATGGTCCACGGATCCTCTGGAACTGAAGTTGACCAACGTTTGGACCAACTTATGGCTGAATGCTCTGAGCTTCGCAAAGATAAAACTGGCTGATATCCAGGGTGGCGGATTTGGAAGGACGAAGCAGCAGCAGAATATACGAATCGTGGAATTACCTGAGGACATTGACGGTCTGCGTCCTTCTGTGTTTTTCTCTCAGCTCTTCACCGATGTGAAGAGCTGACAGAAAAAGATTTTTCCTATTTTTTTGTGGAAAGTTTGAAGACCCCCGGTATTTATTGAGGTTAGGTTACCACGGCCACAAGCAAATGGCAGACATTCATGAATACTTGAGACTCCCTCTAAAAACATATATCACTGCCTGTTTTAATAGTTATACCACCAAATATACCTTAATATGCATAAAGACGCAGTGGAAACCGTCTTGGCGCTACCACAGAGGGTAGCCTCCACTGTTTCATCCAGTATTGGTGGCACAGCCAATCAGTGACAAGAAAACAAATGGGCCTCCTGGATTGGCTGATTTCCAATATCCAATAGCGTGTCAAGTAGTATTCCACCAAAGTATTGCATTTGCATTTATTTGGAATATTTTAGGTCTACTCAACGAAGAAGTCTATGATTGGCTAAATTTTACATTCTACTGAAAAATCTGAGTACTGCCCTTTAATAGGTGATGGTAGGTGAACTTTAAAAGGCCAGTATTGTGTATTTTTCAGACATTGTGCCATTTTACAGCACAATCAAGTAATTATGCTACTTTCAGTTCAACCAAGAAATTTAATTTCGCAATTTGACACCTTCAAATTGAGTCTCTGTGTCTTTAAGAAGCTTCTGCTCTTTCCGACACTTGGCCTTTAGCACATCATCACGACAATGCTCCTCCATGATGCCGTTTACAACAGTTCTTAGGGATGTTGTTTGTTCGATGAGCTCAGCAGACGCGCATATCCTCCAGGTGTTTGCTAATTGCTGCTACCACTAGTCTGGAGGTGCCAAGTCGGTGGAGACTGATTTTGTGGAAATAGGCGACACGTTTTGTGTTTCTTCCTCGTGGCAGGAATTTGTGTGATTAAATGATTTCTCAAACATGCATGAATGAGTCAGAGCAACAATCCAGGTATGTTTATTGTGAGAGAATTAACATTAAAACATTATGGAAAACTAAAAAAAAAGATGTTTCCTATTTTTTTGTGGAAAGTTTGAAGAGCTATCAATGAAAGCCACTTGGTAAGATATGAGAAAGTTTGGAAGCAAATTGTGTTTTGTTTTGAACTTGCTAATTTCTCCATATAGGTTAAGACATTACTCTAAAGGATTTCCAACAAAAACTGTAATTTTTCTTGCATTGGAGGCATTTCTTTCTTTTATCAAACCTTTTATCCGTGAACGAACAGCGAAACAGACAACATGATGTCCTGTCAATATTCCCAGAGGAACTGTGGTGCTTTTTGTCAAACATAATACACCAATAAACTATTGGTGGAGTCTGACCCAGCAGGTGTCCTTGCAGCTAAATTGACTTCGTTGCTGGTCTGATTTTTCTCTGCAGAGATATTCAAACAATCCTTCACAGAAAAAGCAAAATTCATCATGAACAGGAACGTTTGTTGTTGTTTTTGTCGCGAGCCGCGCAGCAACAGAGCCATTAAAACAGACTGCATTCTCGCTGTGACTTGGCCTTTTAGTGGAAAACCTTTTTGCATGGCCGCTGCTCTCGCTCGCCGTCTTTATGGCAGGTTCCTGCTCAGATTGTGGAACAAACTGATATCAGCCGGGGCCAAGCAGGAAGCATGATATGTTGCCGAGACACAGTTCAGTTTCGTGGCTGAATATCAATTTGAGGCCAGAAAAAACAAAAAAGATGAGGCTGGTATTCAGGTGAGAGACTTCGCCTCTGCATTCGTACATGTGTTCATTCTGCGTGACCCCGGCTGACACGCTCCTCACTACCTAATGCTTTTATTCCTGTCACTTTCTGCTGCTTTCCTCTTCTCATCTTTGGCTCACTTAATGCCAGTTCCCTCCTCCATCTCGTCTTGCCTACCTCACCACTTTTGTAATCAAGCGCGTCTCTCCCTTGGATTCCTCCATACCTTCCTGACCTTTGCCTGTTTACTGCTTTCCTTTACTCCCACACTCCCTCTTTCTCCTGTCTTGGCTCCAAACCTGTAATCATCGCTGTACAGTCTCCATCCCTCTCTCCCTCAGCTCTCACACCTGCTTCTGTCAGATTGTCTCTACATCCTCCTCTTCCATTCTCTCCCATTCTGTGACAATGCCATTAGCAGCTTCTTATACCCAGATCACTCCCACTGCTCATTTTCTTCCATTTTCATATTATTTTTTGCCCTGGAAAATTTTTAAAATTTGTTTCAAATGTCATTGTGTGTGCTCAGGACGCTCCAATCTGCGCGCACACACCTGTGCAATTTAAGTGTGACAGATTATTCAGTTTGAATGATGATGCGTATTAAAGTGGTCCTTGTGTTTGACTGCATTCGCTCCTCATGCATCATGCATGGTTTTAATTGATGCCGCAGCGCTGCAGTCGATCAAGGTGGAGGAGTTGAATGCACACGAATCAGAACTGCGTGTACTGCCAAGTCAATTTTTATACAGACATTTTCTGAAAAAAAATAAAAGAAATCAAAGACAAAGCAAATACTGTAAACAGCAAAGAGCTGAAATCAGATATATATCCTGTATAATTCCCCCCTCACTTTTTTGACATGAGGATTACAAAAATCAGATTAGCTAAATTCTAAGAAATAATGTGAGCTCTTCATCTTTATAGATTGTAGGCTTTACATTATTTACAGTTTTAGAACATATTCAAATAAAATTTGATTATTAATGCATAACAAAACTTACCACTTAACTACTATTAGTTTGCAAATTGTGGCATACTTATTCCTTAGAGAAACTCCTACCAGGTTGTAATTGTGAAGTACTTTTGTTGTTTTTTCTTTTGCAGTTTTGTTTGTATTTCCTGTAATTCATGTAAAGCCCTTTGAAATGCCTTGCTGCTGAAAAGGTGCTATGTAAATAAGATTGCATGACCTTATCAAACAGTGACTTTAAAACTTAAATGCGTCCAAAATTGGGGTTTTTAAAAAAGCACATGTAAACATCTTATTTAAGTGCATAAAAACATTTACACAAAGACTAAAATGTGCCAGTGAAAGAGTAATGATGGTATAAAGCACAGGTGCATCGCCATAAATTAGAATACCATTAAAAAGTTAACACATTTCAGTAAATTTATTCTAATGTATTGTAAAATAAGCATAAATGTTACATATGTTGACAGGTAAACTAAAAACAGATGCAGGTCATGAGTCAGTTTGAAATCCTCGATCACAAACATTCAGCTCCTCGTTTTGATTTGTGTCTGTTGTCCTTTTGTTTCTAATATTTATCTTTGCTCTATTTAATCTGCTGGTGATTGATATCTGACAGTGATGCGCGACGCTGCATCTGTTTTATTTATTTTTAAAAGTTGTTTTCTCACAACATTTGCTTTGAAAGACGAGGAGCAATGCAAACCTTCATCTCCGTGTCCCTCAGCATTGTAGCATTAGTGAGATTTCTCCTGGGCTTCCTTTTCTAATCTTTTTACTGCTGTCATAATTTAGACTCGTTGTCAGTTAATAGACGCTAATGTGGTGTAATGTACAATTATTTCTAAGTTTTCTTTGTGCTTGTTTGAGCGTGAAGAGTTTTTCCTGACTCTTATTTTTGAGCCTTATTTTTACCACGCAGTTTATATTTGCAATATTTGATATCATGTTTCTATATTGGACACGGGTGGATAGATTTCTCCAAAAAATGTCTGTTCTTGCCTGAAGTACTTATTCAAGAAATGCCTTGAGTAGGAAAAGTATTTAGTACGTTCTGAGTAACGGATATTGTCATCAAATGAAAAAGCATAATTTCATGTGCAAATTCTGATATTTTATTGACTATAATGAAAAAACACCTCTCCAGTTAATTTTTTTTAATGAAAATATGTGAAGCTAATAGTTAGTAATGTGTATATATGTTAAAGTAAAGACGATATATAGTGTTTACTGTTTTTTTCTTGATCTCAAAATGGTGGAAAAGCCTCAACAGATACAAAATAACAACAGAACAACAAAGCTGGTGTATAAACAAGAGGTCTCACTTCAATATAAATTGTAGTTTTGTTTTTACCCACTGTTGTGTGGAGGATTCCACAAATTTTACTCATAGCCATTTTAGTCATAGTAATATTACTCAGGTAAAAGTATGGTTTAGTGAAATTACTCCTAAAGGTATTTTTTCCAAAATGTTACTCATGTAATTGTAACTAGTCACTACTACCCACCTCCTGTTGGCCATTTGGTGATTCCTTTGTGAAGATATTCTTTCATTATTACTCTAATTACAAATATTCCAGCCTGTAAATGATCTTAGCAGTTTAATTGTTAGCAAATTTTTTTACGTGGTTTATATGCCGGCAAATCATCACATATGGTGTACACTAGAGTTTTATTTTCTTATTTTATTGTGTTTTATATTATGGTGTAAATTATGTGTCAAACCCGAGGCCTGTGGGCCAAATCCGGCCCGCCGCAGCTTTTTATGTGGCCCACTAAGTTGCAGACTGATTTAAGTGTGCTTAAATATTACGCTATCAATCAAATCAATGCAGTTTTTGTCTTTTTACTGCCAGATTATATCAATCAGTCCCTCCAGTTTCTTGAGAGTTATTGTGTAAATTCACTCAAAATCAAACAAATATTTTGCGCTACTAATTGGGAGTTTTTTGCAGATTTTTCTAAAAACTTGTCAAACTTTCTTACTTGTACTAAACAACTGCTTCAGCCTCAATTGATGTCAGATCATAGTCCATGATCTATACAGCAAGTAATAAAAAGTCACATTTACTGTCATAAATAAGTGCAAATATCCCAAATATTTCCCAAGTAGTTCCAAAATTTCTAAATAACACTTTGATTTTCATTGGAAAACAATCACAAAAAGAATCACAAAATCCTGAAGAGATGGTCAATATTATTAAATGTTAAGAATTAATTGATATCTTAACAGCTTGTGAACAAGTTTTATCATGCATCCTGGCTCAACTGGCCCTTTAAGAGCATCCATGATCTTTATTTGGCCCAAAACGAAGATGAGTTTGACACCCCTGGTGTAAACTGTGAAGCACTTTGGTAAATTGTTTTTATTTTTAAATGTGCTATACAGATAAAATGACCATGACATTTTTAGACCTGGATAAATTTGCTTTCACATGAGTCATTATTGCAAAAATACATGTTTTTCTTTTACTTTGACAAGATATAATCTGTTTTTTTTTTGTTTTTTTTTTGTATATAAAACACCTTTAACACATTATCATATGCTTCCCTCTATTAGAGGGACTCCAAAATGGAGGATATTTATCTTAACATGACATCAAATGTGCACCGCTGCCTAGATACAGAGTGGGTCAGTTTACCCACTGGCTCATCTTACCCCGCTCTCCCCTGCATTGTTTTACTGATCACTTGATAAAAATGCTTTCTCTGTTATTCAAGATTTCTTCTCTCTGATCATAATGTCTCTTTCCTGTGTAAAAATGAATCTGTAATTTCACTCTGGAAGCTTAAAGGAAACCTCCAAGAATTGTATGTGTTTGCAAGCAGAGAAGGAAATGGACCCAATTACCCACCGGCTTGGCAGGCAGCTGAGTTTGAGGAGCAGCTACATGCACATTAATTTCACATTAACATCGCCCTCGCTCTATTTCTTCGAGATCACAATTTAGGCACAGAAACACCCTGGTGTTTCTTTTTCTAATTTTAAATTACAACCTTGTCACTCTGTCGCAACGGCTTTTTATTTATTTATATATTTTTGCTACTTTTGTTTGCAAAAATACAAAATGTAGAGCCATTTGTGCCTCAGCACCAGGGCTCCTTTTTCCAATTAAAGGTAAACTGACAGAAGGATGTCGCACAAAGGAGAAACAGACGGTTCACTAAATATTAGAGAGACTAGACAAGAATACTGAACAGCTTTTTACACTTGTGCTAATAAGGACAAGGAAGATGAATATATCAGATCATCTGTGAGAAACATAGTGATTATTGAACCATGGCTTATCACAGAAACCAGCAACATTTAGACCCATGCTGAGATGTTCAGTTGTCTTTAAATACTGAGAAATTTCTTGTTTATTGTGTCATGAATTCAAATTAATTGCTAATATTATTAGCTGGCACATGTTGCGAGATGGCAAACATTTTCATAAATTCTGATAAATGATGAGCTGTTATATTGGTTGTCACTGCAAATGTGACATTGTAATAGAAATTGTAAATTAGTTTATGCTGTAATTTATCAGATAAATAAAAAAACAAAAAGTTGTGGTTTCAAAACAAAGTTGTTAGTGTCAGATCATCAAAAAGATTTGATCTGAACCACAAACTGCCTCTTCCATCACAATCTTGCAGACTCTCTGCGAATATTTCCAAATTATGCGTCTCTCTGCAGTGATCATTGATTTGCTGTCTCGTGTTGCAGGCATCGCTCTGGAGAAGGTGTTCGACTACAGCGAGTACTGGGAGGTCACCAGAGGCCTGTACGCTCCCTTCGACTGCACCGCCACCATGAAGTCGGGCAACGCCGACGTCTACGAGAACGAGATACCTGGAGGACAGTACACCAACCTGCACTTCCAGGTCGATGTCCTTCCATGTCGTCAACTTTACACAGATTGATTTTTATTTTCAATATGAAAGCAAATCAAATTTTATTTCATTCCTCTGTTTTTTTGCAGTAAACGTAGCTAATGGTTCAGTTACAAGTATTAGTTCAATTTAGCATTTAATAAACTTATCTTGTCTGTCCAAATTATTTCAAGGACTGTGACGCTTATTGGCTTCTATACTAAAGCCGATCCTTTATGTGTGCTGCCACAGGATCATGGAAACATTTCTAAGATTCTGGGAAACCATCTCTGTAGACTAACAGGCTGTTTTGACTAAACGTAGAGAGATTGACCAAATAATTTCCAGCAGATTACTTTGGTTTTTACCCTGTTATTCTGCATTCCCAGTTAGATCATTTAGAGTTATTTCCTAGAGCTGTGTACTTATCAAAATGAATAGATAAACAAAAACATGTTTGTCTCAGGGAGCAAAAATATGTTGTTGCAAATCACATGTAACAATAGTGTGTGTGCTGATCTTCAAGGCTTCTAATGCAGCAATTTGAAGCTACTGACTGGGCAAGCATTACTTGACTTCCTTCCTTTAGAAAGGAAGGTAATAAAAGGTTTGTATGTACTTCTCATTCCTGCTGTGGTTTGTTTCATTGCAGGCTCATAGTATGGGGCTTGGAAATAAGTTCAAGGAGGTGAAGAAGGCTTACGCTGAAGCAAACAAACTACTCGGAGACCTCATTAAGGTGAGACAGGAACACAAAACTCCAGGCAACAGCAACGTAACTGCAAACATGTATGTAATGATCCTGGCTTGGGCATGCAGCTTTGATGGAGAGCTTGGCACTATTCATCCAAAAATAGAAAAATCCTGTTTACAATTTTCTGATTTCACCCTAAATGCAAGGCACAGTGAGGCTAACAGGTCTGCATCCGCTCACAACTGTAAGTCAAGCAGACTTTGCGTTTATAGCAATAAATAAAAAATACACAATTTCATCTGCAATGCTCTGCTGAATACACAAATATTGCTGCGGTGTGTGTTTAATATTCTTCCACCGGCATCTATCACATTTACTGAATCTAATGAACAACACCTCTTGCTCTACTGGCATAACAATGTTGTGCAAGTTTACTCCTCACTAGTTTTGTTTTGAACAGATGAAAGAGGATTTTATTTGAATAAATGTATCTATTAATGCAGCAGAGTTGCATGACAGAAGCCAGAGTTTATCTCCTGTCAGGAGGAGACGTTCAGTCGTGTCAGTCCCCTTCAACAGGCATTTACAGAGCTGATTACAACCCCAAAATGAATATTTATTACCAAATGTTGCTACAATTGGGTTTTTCCGATTTTCTTTGAGGTCAATTTTGTCCAATTCATTTTTTTTTCTCAAGGTTTATGAAACATAAGAAGATGAAGTACTGCAGGTTCTGTGATAGGAGTAATAGCTTTAGATCCAAAATATATGAATTCTAAGGATATTTAGTAACATTTTATTTGATGGGGCGTGCATAAGACTGACATGACATTGTCATAAACATGACATCTGTTATGAACATGAAGGAGCCTTTGTGAAAGTGTGAGTGTTATCATGAAGTGTCATTTGGTAAATAATGACACTTTTAATGCAAAGTTGCATTAAAAGTCCAGTAAAAGTACCAACTTTGCATTAAAGTGTCATTATTTTGTAAGTAATGCAAAGCTGGCACTTTTAATGCAACTTTTTGAGCAACTTTGCATTACAAGTGTCATTATATACCAAATGACACTTCATGATAACACTCAGACTTCCATAAAGGCTCCTTCATGTTCATAACAGATGTCATGTTTATGACAGTGCCATGTCAGTCTTATGCACACCCCGTCAAATAAAGTGTTGCAGAATATTCAACTTTATGTACCAAAGCAGATTAAATGTAGAAGGTATTATGTATTTTCCAGGTACATAATGGCATTTTTTAGTGCAATCAAGTAACTGTAGGGTATTGTTGGTTCCATTCCACATCCTGTATGTGGAGTATAAGCTCTTGCCTTCCAGTAAAAGTTACAGAAATCCCCAAAAACTAAACTGAATTATTTCAAATGCTCCTTTGTACCCAGCTCCATCAAAATTTTGAATTAAAATTTTAAATGAACATTACGTTGCAGCCTGGAAGGCTTTGGTGTTCTATTAGGGCTGTAAAATAAATCAACAGAAAAACACATGGCAATAGACGCATGATTTAAAAACGCACAGCATTGTGGGAGATGTAGGCAGAAAAAAGACTTTAACTGCTCAACCTCTCACAGACAGCTGAGCACTCCTTGGTTACCTAGCAACTCACTCACTCATTGGTTACCTAGCAACAACCTGTTGAGTAACTGACGCAGCAGCAGTTTCAGGTTTCACCAGTCTCCCTCGTAACTACTTAAAAATAAAAAAAACAACAGCACTGAGTGAAAACTGTGAATGAAACTGGAACAGTTTGGCCAAATATTTACAACTAAAAACTAATCAATAATTATCAATATCGACCCATTTGAAATGATACCAGCCACATCTTCCAGCCCGATGTTCTGTTGTTTTTAAACTGTAGTGTGTGTTCATATGTGTTGTATATGTATTTATTGTCTGTTCAGGCAGCTGATACTACACATCACACACCTTTGAGTTCATGACAAATTTCCCCAATGAACGATAAAGTATTTTCTACTCTGTGTTACCTTCAGTTGTTATAAAAATGCTGTTTACATACCAAACATAACTAAAACAAAATTTGATTTTGCAATTTAACGGTTTGAAATTGGGCCTCTGTCTCTTTAAGAAGCTCCTGCTCTTTCCAGCACTCCTCCTTCACACCAATGGTCCTCCATTAAGGAGTTTGGACTGAGAAGAAGTTCCTAATCACCCTACGTTTTCTCACCAATGTTATTGATGATTCGCTATGAGGCTAATTTCAACACAGATGAACCAGCAGCTATCTTTTCTGATGGACTGTGTTATCTCTGATGCGACCACAATGGATTAAAGAAGGATTTGCTGCTCCGCTCTCTTTTAAAGCGACCATTTTGCTCGTCTAATTCAGTCAGAAATCAGCTGCTCTGTCTTCATTAACACGTTCCCCTGAGCTAACCATCACATCTCTTACACGATGCTTGTTAGAGCTAAAACTGAGTGAAAATTAGATTTTTTTAGAGCTAATTTTCATTCTTTTTGTTTAGTGAGCAGTCATTAATTGTGTTTAATCTAATAAAGCCTCAGTGCAGCCAGGACTGCAGTTGTTGCACTTTTATCCATCCTCTCATGTATAGTTGGAGCCTCGTTTCAGGTCGGTTCATGATGTCTTGCTACAGTCCACAGTTTGATCTCTTAAAGGAAACTTTAATTGCTGTCATGTGGAGAAACATAATTATCCATTCAACAGTTTGATTTGCACCCAGAATTTACCTCCTGCCTGCCTTTCTGTTTCTCATTATCTTTCATTAAACCCTTTGTTTTCCTTCATTATTTACCATCCTCATAATAGATTCATTCCTCTTTTATTGTGTTCACACTCTAATTGTTTTCCTCTTCTCTCTTTATCAAACCTTTCTCTGTTCTCTCATTTTGTTGCAAATGTTTATTCCTCAGCCAGCTCCATATCTATTTATCTACCTCTTTTGTCTCCTATGTTTTTTAGATTCTTGCCTCTGTTTTCCTCTCTACTTTCCATTTCTGGTTTGCTCATCAATTCTCTCCCCAACTTCCCCACTCTCTCTCTCCATGTTCTCTATCAATTCAATTAAGACTCTGTGGGCTTCACTGCACAAGCCAATGTTGGCTCCGTGTGCCTACGGGTGCTGCGCTGCTCTCTGCTGCACCCTGTTAGCTTGACAATGCCTGTGTCTCTCTCCCTGTCAGTTTGTCTATAACGGTGAAGGAGTGTGCTTACGAGATGTAGACGTAAAGAGGACAGACCACATAATGTGCTGGCAGTATGCAGACCGTCCCCTGCATACCCTTTAAGGCAGAAAGCTCTCAAACTCAAAGCTATCTCTGAAGTCTGCAGCTGCGGCTGAAGGATTGTGCTCGTCAAAGAACTTCATTTGCACGACTTTTCATTTTAAGAACAATGACACGCAAAAGAAGCTTGTTTTGAGAAGTTTTAATCATCACCGAGGTATTTGCATAAAAATAATTTGTTTCAAAAATACTCTTTAGGTTTAAATCTGTTTTGAAGCAGCAGAACATCCAAACAGACTCTTAACCCATTCAGGCCTGATGCAACTTGATCATTTTTTAGTTTCCTAAATTTCTTAAATTGGTGCCTTCATAGCATTGAATGGAGGTCTAGTTGCCTGTAATGTTGCATCTTAACTATTCTGTCTACATCTATGCATATATATAGATAGATATGGATCTCTGTCTAAAGAGAGGTAACATAACGGTCTTTACTTCATCATCACTGCAGCATCACTGGCTTTCCACGCTAATGATCCAGAATCGCTAGCAAATGTCTTTACGTTGAAAAGATTTTAACACTTGTGTGTCTTTTCCAAGATGTTAAGTCCCAAAATTTTGTAACTGTACATTTTGGTACATGAGATGACTTGCACACACGTTTAATGGCTCTTAGATTTGATTTTATATGTTTATGTGAAAGGAAACTGAGTGGCTTCATCTAAATGCTTTGTTTCCAGATAAAAATACAGAACTGCTGTTGTGTAACTTTGAAGTCAAAAGACAACATGACTAGTACAGGTGATGATGACATAAATTAAATGTTTAGCATCTTCCCACCATAAAACATTACTACTTAAATTTAAGGTAGATTTTCACCCATTTTTGTATAAATTGGTTGTGTTTTCTTGTAATGCAATTAAAATTTGGAGAAAAATTACCCTCAAGTTCCTGAAAACGATATGGAAGAAAAACTGATGGTGGATGAATGGATCAATAGATGGATGGATACATAAATAGAAACAATGGAACAGGGAATAAGGTCTGGAAAACCAAATATTTTTCTAGTTTTTACCAGTTATTCAGTCCTGATAAACTCTGCAGAGCCGCTGTAATAAGTGCATCAGTAAAAGACATTTTTCTGACTCTTAAAATGTGAATAATTGTTCTTTTGGATCTTTTGCTTATCAGACAAACCACAAAGACAGATTTGGTGACATTAGCTGAACTTAAAGCTTAAATCACCGACAATGTGGCTCAGTTATGATCATTTTAATTAAAAAAAGACAGATTTATAGAACCACCGGAGGCTCTCCACTACAAACAGCAGAATATCTCCTGATTTTATGGTTACACACACAAACTCCACCCATTCTCCAACTTAATGTGCAGAACTGTTCGCTCTCAGATCAATGGATGCCCTCAGGAGCATAAACCCGGCGTTTCATGTCTCCAGCCTCCACATCCATCATCCTCATAGTTAGTGCAAACTTCTCCCCTCCCATTTAGAAACTGTGCATCAAGCCTCTGCCGTGGCTAATTGGTCCCAAACTAGTGTACATGCAAACTGTATGGCTGCTGCATCATTAACGGGATGGATTCAGTCGGATGTAAAACTTCTGTGACCCAACTGATCAAAGCCCCTTTAATGCTGATAGAGGCTGAGGGTATTTTTACTCCCGTTCTAATTAAATCATAAGGATTTATGTTGAACTGGAACATAAACGATTCACCTCAGCTGGACACAAGTTTATAGGTTGTGTGACTCCTACATTTGTGTTCATATCCAATCACACAGATGTCACAACATCCATAACTTAATATTTTTAGGAAAGAGTGAACAACAATTTGAGGGTAAACATCACCTGCTGCCAAAAATTGATTCGTTAAAGAGAACAGCTGTCTGATAGTAACCTGAAATTGTTTTGTTTATTCAGAGATTCTATTGAACCATTTACTTACTGTGATGTACTAATGCCACAAAAAGACTTTTACTGCAAAAGTTTAACACAATTACTTCGTTTTTATATCCATGTCTAGATGTGGGTTTTCACTCGACGTTTTCAGGAATGAGGCTCGTTTTCCTCCCCACTTTAACTCCATTCCAGGAAAACAGAAAGAAATTTGATAAAAACAGGTAAAAATCTGAATTTAAGTAGTAAAGTTTTATGGAGGGAAGACATTTAATTTGTCATCATCACCTCTGCTAGTCACCCATCCATCCATCCATCCATCCATCCATCCTATTAGAGATTAGTAGTGATCTTTAGTAATTGTTCTTTAAAAAGTGATGAATTCAACCAGCTTGTTGTTCCAAACCAGCTGAATCTGTAACATCCTGCCCAGCGTGAGGCTGCAGTATAAATCCCTCTTTGCCAGAGGATAATTGTAACAACTGATCTGTTTTCTGCTCTTTTGCTGCTTGATATCGTTTTTGCTTGAAGGTGCATTTTCTGAACAGCAGGAATATCAGGCTGAACTCACCTGCACAGATGCCCAGCGGTGCAGTTTTAACAATATAATCTCTGACAAAGCTAACGATGCTGCAGCAACATTCAGTGAATTATAGGAGGAAGGGCGCCATTAATTGGCATTGACTTGTCTATTTGGAGGTTTTCCAGCTCCCCAAAAGCCTTGGCCCTGTTTATTTTATCTTCTCAAACTTCTGCTGCACTTCTTTTTTCATCACCCCTTCCTTTCTCCTCTCTGCTTTGCTGAAGCTGTCGCCGTCTGAGCTTGATGTGACTTGTGTATATTTTTGTACGGTTGCTCTGTCTTTTTCGTTCGCCTCAGTGTTTCTGCCACTTTCCTTTTGCAATTACAGGCACGTATTCACTCACCTGCACTCTCTCGAACACGCAGTCTGTTACACTTGGAGGTGGAGCACGTCTTGTATTGCCTGTGGGGCTGTAGATGTCGACGGCTCCTGTCTATTTGCTGCTTTCTTTCTTAATCTGTCCATCCCTTTATGTCTCCTTCTCACTCCTCGCCGTCTCTCTCCTCTTTCATTTAGTTTTATCTCCTCCCTCATCAATTGCTCCCATCTTCTCTCATTTCGATTAGACTTCCTTTATGTATCTCTAATCTTTCTATCATTCCTGCTCTCCTCCTCTGAGCCTCTTATTATCACTCCTCTCTCCTTTCTCCTCCTCCTGACAGGTACCATCCTTCACTCCACTCCTGGCTTGGCTGGCTTGCATTATTGTCTGTGTGTTTTATTTGCCTCTCGACCCGCACACACCAGCAGATGCACGCTCTCCGTTCTGAGTGATATAATCCTTTTCCCATTAGGGGAGCCCGGGTTTGGATAGAGTTGCATTTCAAAGCAAATGTGAGCAAAGCACACTGACACAGGATGCAGAGGCATACAAGCACACACAATATCGCCGCCATTCTTCCACACACAGACACAATCCGTCTGCCTGCCCTGCTGCTGCTGCGGCTTTGTAATATCGCAGATGTGGAGTCATGCATGTCCACTTACTGAGAAATGTGGGTTATAGACGGATGCAGAAGAGTTAGGACGCTTTAAATGGACAGCTAAGTTCTTATCAGTTAGCTGCAATAATCAATTAATCACATGATGTATTAAAATTATTAATATTTTTGGGAGAAAAATTTTGTCTAGAGAGAAATAATCAATTTTTTATGGTTTTGTTTGTAAGTAGGGTTTCTTATTTTATTTATTAACAAAACGTAGATGCAATTTTTGTTTAAATTAGAATAAAAATTTTATTTTATTTAACAAAATTATAAAATAAATAAAAAATACATTAGAAAGAAAAATTTGAAAATTTGTTTTCAAAATAATTTTTTTATTTATTTGGAAAATTTTAAATATTTTCCTCAACCAGTGAGTGAATTGTTCTTTACAAAATTAAAGTTTATTTAACTTTGAGGAAACAAACTTGCATTATTATGTCTCAAAGCAACAGTATTGTTGTTTATCACAGTAACTTTTGGGACAATTCATCGCTCAGCTAAATTTATCGTGAAAGGCCGAGTTATGCTGACTCCCTTTTAGTCACGTGTGAAACTCAAGGTCTGGGGGCCAAATCTGGCCCGCCGTAGCTTTCTATGTGGCCCTCTAGTCTCCAAATTACATCAATTAGTGCCTCCAGTTTTTCACAAAACTGCAAGATTCACACTAAATCAACAGATCCCCACATTTATTTATTTATTTTTTCAGATTTTTACAGCTAATTTCTCTCAAAATTGGTCAAAAGCATTGGCTTTAAGTGACGGCTGCCTCAGCCTTACGATGTGAACAAATGTTCAATATTTAATTTTAAGAAACACTTATTGAATGCTGAAACAAACAACTACTTATTAATATTTTATCAGTTTAATGGGTTTTATCAAGACATTCAGATTTTTGATTCGGCCCAAAATGAAAATGAGTTCAACGCCCCTGATCAGTGGTCATCATCCTATCCACTACAGAAAGCAGACAGAGTGACTTATTTTTTTATTTTAATTTTGTTTTTTTGTTTTTATTTGATACATCAAGATAATCTAATTACTGCATCACAGTATTTATAGCCATAATTAATTCCCAACATCCTCCCCTATAGGACATTTGTAGGCAACAGTAACAAAGTATTTAAAGTGACTGCATGAAAAACAATTACAATATTTAAAAATGAGCTTAGTTCTTGTTCATTTTTAGCCTTTTACTTTCCAATTATTGTCCAAAAAGGGCTTCAGATATTTGACTTTATATTACCTGATGCTTTATACTGTGGACCTCAGGAACTGCAGGTGGCGTCTCAACAAATATTACTCTGATTGAAGTGAAAAGCTGTGAAACACAGGAGGTTTCTGCAGCCTTCTGTAGGTTATATTTATATAATATCATCCCAGCAAACATCATTCACCCTTAGATTCCTCCAGAGCCACCATGAAGCTGAAAAACTGGTTTCAAATGAAATTCTTGTACATGAGCCCTCATGTTTGGCCCGGATAGGATCAGAAACTTGTAATTGGCTCCTTTCTCAGACCCCAACATTTTTCTTCGAAGGCCATTATCTGCTCATAATTGTATTTCCAATAACTGGGATTGATGGTTTTGCTGGGTGCGACGTTATTGAGATCAGATGGAGTTGAGTTCTGCTGCTTTTTTGAACAAACTGTAGACTGTAGAACAAAATAAAAGCTTATAAAGAACATTTATTTCTTTATAAATAAAGAAATACTTTTGTCCTTCTACAAAGGACAAAAGTCCTTTGTAGAAGTCCTTCTGCTACAAAGGACTTTTAGAAGAAGTTTGGATATTTACCTTTTTTCAAGAAAATATTTGAAGGTTCACAGTTAATATATCTGATATTGCTCCCAGAAAGTCAGAGGTGTCTGGTTCATCAACAAATATCAACAGTCTTGATGTCACTGTGGATCCAGGAATAATAAATATTTGGGCTGTGAAAAAGAAGGCAGGAAACAAGAGAGGCTTGGATATTAAAGAAGAAAAAGTGACGAATCTGACAAAATCAGAGAAAAGATTATTGAAAATGCTTTGATTCACTTTAGATCTGACCGACCTTGTAAAACATCTGTTCACAATTTGTAAAATTTATTTTAAACATGAGAAACCAATTTCAACATGGCAGTGAAAGGAAAAAGGCAGACAAATGGTTCTGCTGTATTTTAAAGCAACTCTGAAATTAACTTTTGCTCAGCATTTCCACCAACATAATGGCCTCTCCAGGGATTTTAAAAGCCCATTCAAATCACTTAAGCCTTCCTGCAAACAAAAGGGGGAGAAATCTATCATTATCTTTTCAAATGCCAGTCAAACTAAGCTGTAGGTTTTGTAGCAGGGAAGTACACTCTCCTCATTTATCAGGGAGTATTTCTTATTTGTATCATGCTTCAACAAGCACCTAAATCCCAGACGATTGAGGAAATCCCTGAGGAGTAAGAACGCTTCAGGTTTCACTCAGGACGTCTTGTCAGCAGATGTCGTAAGAAACAGGTGTGAGCTTCAGGAAGTATTTCACTGAATCCACACCTGCTCAGGCACTTTTTATTAGTTTTCTGCATGGCAGAGAGTTTTCAGTTTAAAAGGTTTTCTTCGAATCTTTTCCTATTACACTGATAAGTTGATGTTTTGGCTAAAAACTGGAGAACAGTGCTGTGGGTGCAGCCTGGTGGTTACAGATTAGTCTACCCTTTTTGCCCTTTTTGAAGCTCTGATTCCCCAAAAGAAAGAGTTTAGAGCAGCTTTGAATCCGTCTCTTACTTCATTGTAACAGAAGAGCAATTTCTCCAGTCGATACTCCCATCAGTGTCCCGTTCCGCAAGCAAAGCGTCAGCTAATCAACATTATGCAGCAGGAACTGTTGTTGTAATTATGGAACATAAAAACATTGCTTGTGATTTTAATTCATCTTTCGTTTTCCGCTGCTTTATGTTCTGGTTTATTTTTAAACCCTGAGAAATAATTTTTTCCCTTTGAGTTTGAGTTTTGGTCACAGACTTTGATGGATTTTAACTTTACGTGATAAGCCAAAGGACATTTATTTTAAATCTGAAAGGTGTGGCATGCCTTTTCATTCAGTAGAATCGTATTCAGTTGTGATTATAGCTGAAAACCTTTTGAATAGTGCCTCAAACTGGCCTCTGAGGTTGACATTTGGCTTTTGCAAAATAGCTCAGGTTCAGTCAGATTAGGTGGAGAACATCTCTGAACATTAATTTTGAAGTTTTACCATAGATTCCCAAGATCCTGACTTTGACTATGACACCATTCTAACACATAAAAGTGCTTTAATATAAACTGTTACCATTTTGCTGGAAGTGTCTTTGTTCCAGAATTTCTGTATGTGCATTTAGCTACAACAATCTTTTTTATTTTTTTAGGAACAGCATCCCCATAGCATAATGCTGCCACCACCACAATCAATATAAAGCAAGTAATGAGAGGTTCCTCAGATATAAAGCTCTCATATCAGTGTGATTATTAAGACAGCAAAAAGATGAATGTTCCCTTAGAAATGTTTAAACGATCAGTTGAGAGGTCATTCTTCCCCAGGATGTTAATTTTATGTTATTTACCAGGAAACAGATAAACAACAGCGCCTCCTGTTGGCTTGAGTCCACCCATAGATAATCATATGCGTCTCTGAACAGGCTGTTTAACACCAACACTGATTTCTTTCTCTAGGTGACTCCGTCCTCCAAGATCGTTGGAGATCTGGCTCAGTTCATGGTGCAGAACAACCTGACCAGGGCGGAGGTGGAGGAGAGGGCGGATGAGCTGTCCTTCCCCCAGTCCGTGGTCGAGTTCCTGCAGGGATACGTCGGAATACCGCACGGTGGATTCCCCGAGCCCTTCAGATCCAAGGTACTGGAGTTGGAAATCAAACATCTATGGATGCTTTTGGTCATTTAATTAATTTGCATTTCATATTTATGAAGTTATCATTTCATCCTGAACAGCTTTGGGTAGAAAAAGCAGAAATCTTCTGCAGAATATTCTTTGACAACCAATTATTAAGTGAATATCTACTCTTTGCATGTAGTCTACAGGTACGTTTTATTCATAAACTATCATCAAAACAATAATTTAATTCATAAAGTTTAAATCAAACATGGTTTTAATGTTTATTTCTGTTTATGTTGCAAATGAAAATCCCAAATTTAAATATCGTAGACCAATAAAAGTGACTTACCGGTAATACAGAAATATCTAAATATCTAAAGTAAAGGTAGACTTTTTCCCTCCACTAAGCTTTCAATTTATATCCAATGAAATGGCACATTGAAGAGCCAGCTTCAGTTTCAGTGACTTTATGTGGTTTAACCTCCTGCTGGAAGAAGTTAGTAATTATCTGCTGAACAACTGCTGAGTCAGCAGTTTCCCCCCCAATGAGTTAATAAAAATATATAACCTAAAAGTCTTGTTTTGGGAGGAACAAACTTAAAAATGTTGTAGATGTTATGCTGCTAGCACTTAGCAACAGCTCAGAGGTGGAAGTGAGAGCATTGTGCAATATAAATAATCACCCGGGGCAACACAGTGCGCTAAATAATAAAACATAATTCAGCGAAGCTTTGAGGCAGATAATTTTTCGACTCACTGGAGGAATCGTTGCAGCAATAACCGAGTGCCTCAAACCTAACTGAACAAAACCAAAGTTGAATGAAAATGCTTGTCAGCTGTTGAACTTTAACACTTTTGCTCTTTCGTGAGAAACATCAACTTAAATGCATGTTTACAAACCTCTGCTCATGTATTGACATAAAAAAATCTAAACCAAAATTCTCCCAAAACGCTCTGCTTACATCTGACGGCGTCCTTCAGAGAAGATTGAGGATGGAAACAAAGCCCTGCTCTCTCTCTGTCTCCCTTTCATCCTCGTGTCTGTTCTCCTTCCTCCCCGTCAGCAGTCAGCCAGGTAGAGCCTCGTGCTGCACGTCAGCCAGAAGCCCGTTTGGCAGCCTCACAGAAGCTCAACACGTGAATGAAGAGAAATGTGTCACGCTGTTCCAAACTCCATCCAACAGATCTGAGGGAACTTGACATTTACAGAAAGAAAAATAGTGTTTTAGAAGAAGAAATCTGTTGGTTTGCCCACTCACACACACGCCTACGCACACACACTCTGAGCTGTATGTAAAATATGAAATATCGGCTGAGAGACAATACCTGCTCTTTTTAAAGGTCAACCATTTTTTTCTACTCTGAGGCTGCCAACAGTTTGAACACTTGCATCTCTGCAGAAACTGAAGGATTTTAATAATCTCTCCTGTCAGCTTCATGTTTGCTTTCACTCTGATTTGTTGCTAAATTGCTGCATTATAGGCTTGTCTGTCCAGTTTCTGGTCAAGTCTTCCAGGTAATCGTTTCCCTGCTTTTTTGTTGCTTTTGTGAAACTAACTCCTGTCATCCTGCTGACCTTGGCATTTATTCATCCCACTCCTTATTCTGGATGATAACAGGATCAACGTTTGTCATTTACTATCCTCTGAGTCTACAGCCTGGACAGGACATGATTATCCACTTGTACTCATCAGCATAAATGTTATCTTAACTCTAGGCTTTTAATGAATTATTTGAACAATTAATTTAACAGGGCAGAACAAATTTACAAAAGAACGACTTAAATAAATTTTGGAAAGTTGAAATCTGACATTTAAATTCAACATTCTTGTGTATCAACGGATATTTAGCCACTCTTATTAGCAAAGTTTGGTTAGCTTTTCAGTACTTTAGGTCAAGGATATTCTAGAAGATTCAATATTAGCCTCATTTTTTAATTTTAAAACCAGTTTGAATGTGTTTGGCATCATTTTCCAGTGGATCAGCTGCACTGCAAAAAACCTGCATTTTACCGAGTGCTCTCGGCTGGCAGCAGGGCGACCTGGGTTCGATTCCCTGCTCCGACCACACCACATTTTGTTGCTTGTACTTGTGACAGTGCAATGACAATAAAGTTGAATTAATTAATAAAACAAAACTAACTTACAAGTGACTTTTGAGAAAGAAATATGAAATTGTTTTAAATCATTATATCCTTAATACTGATAAAAAAGTACCAGTTCCATTATTATTTCACTTGTAACATGGGAAAAACATCCTGTTACAAGTGAATGTATTTGCTAATGGAAATAAATCAGTATTTCATCAATATTAAGGAATTATTGACCTAAAACAAGCTCCTATTTCTTGCTGAAAGGTTACATGAAGCGTACTAAGACTTAGTATTTTTGCAGATTGCCTATACCATAATTTGTGGAGAATTTGGTCCAACCAGTATCTCTGTTACCAGATTAATTAAATAAACTTCTGGGTCCGGTGCCCGGGTTTCAAAACTTCTTTCTGACTCATCCAAACGTACTTCCTGTCGTCGTGCTCAAATGGCTCAAACTTTCTTATTCCTCTGGAAGGACTTTGGCCGGTCTCTGTGGAAAACTCAATTTAACCTCAAACATTTACCTGGATTAATAAACAGCTATTAATTTAAATCTTAAAGATATCTAACTACAATGTCAACATCAGTCCAGGATGATGTTGACATTGTAAACTCAAATTTTGATCGTTCTAAACTATACTAATCTGTTTTCCACCATCTGAGTTTGATGGTGGAAAGTTGGACACAGCTGAGTAATCAGTCAGGATTATGATTATCAGCACACATCAAAACTGTATAAAGCTAGCTAACATTAAGCTTCTGAAACTATAGAAGAAATTAATTGTCATTAGAAACATTGAATTTATTTAACTGCTAAACGTTTTGCTGATTGATTTGGGTTACCAGAAAGCAGTCACATTTTTGCAAGTGGAATTTAAAGTAAAAAAAACAAACTATTCAGGTTTATTGTTTGTGTCTAAAAGAAAAGTTTTGATTCTAATGAGATTATATGTTTTTGTATTGACTGCATGGAAACTGTTGCTGTAGCTGCTACCTGCTACAAGCTAACTGCTTTGCTGTTTCTGAATCTATGTGTAAAACATGGCAGATGGTTTTGATATCCACATCTTTTTACTGCTGGCAGTGTTCAACAATAAATGCTGTTAGATGCACTTTTGAATTTGAAAGGTCATTTTCTTCAGTTTTCTCTCTGCTCTTTATTCTGTCCTGATGAGTCATTCATTTTTAAACAGTGTGTCAGATGTAAGCAAACTCTTTTTCTCTTCTCTGAGTAAATCTTGAACTATAAATATCATCAAAAGTTTGCATTTAATTTGAAAAGTTTGCTTGAAGCATAAATTCCCCCAGAGAGAGACAGAAATCATCGTCTTTGTTCCTACGATGTGTTTAAGTAATTACCTTTTAATCACCTGAAATTTGCTTGTTTCTGCCTCCCTGTCACTTGTTTTTAGCAACAGGGAAGCGGCTCGTTTCGTATTAATCTGATTGTGACTGCTCATCTTTTAGTGCATTAGCTGTGACTAATTTACATACCTTTTAATTTGAGGTTCATTTGTTAACACAGGCACTTTCCCACACACTCTACCGTTGTCTGTGTCCCACACTTCAACAATCAGCGAGTTTCAGCGGAAGACGTCCTCGGAGGAGAAGACGTTAACGAGCAGGGACTCCAGCGAGCCTGCCATCTTTGAAGTGTCTCTCTCAAACACAAATGACTCAGCTATCTCTGAACTGTTCGCCCTGTGACTAATGGTGTTGCACCGACTCCTTTGTCTGCACATTTCCACAAGGCGCGAGCTAACACACACGCACGCACACCCCCACCCACCGATAAGATACTGCAGCGGTTTTAATGATATTCAAACACACTTGCTCAGTGTCAACCCAGGAGACTGCATCGTGTGAGTCTTTATCTAAACACACACAGCTCTACTTACACAAAATTAACAAAAGTATGCGAGCTGGGGGCGATGATTAGCAGCGATTCTGTTTAACTAATTCTGACTCGTACAGCGAGCCGTGGAGGTGAGCTATAAGCTGATTCGTGCAGGAAACACTGAGGGAGAGAGATTAGATTTGTTCCACTCTCCGGCCTCCACCTGGAAACGAGCTGAAAACTCCAGATATTCAAAACCAGGACCAAAAAAAAAAAAGACAAAAGATATCAATGGAAAATTGAATAATTTACTTCAATGTATACCTTATATTTCAAATATTTCTCCTAATTTTGATGAATTCTTTCCAAATTTGAATACTGCGTAAACCTAGCAGAAATCAGATTTTCAGCACAAAAATGTCAACCTGCTGAAACACATGTCCATGTACTGAACGGTGAATGCTAACACTTGGTCTGGTCTCCTTTTGCATGAATTACTGCATGGAGGACATTGACCTTTTGCTTTAGCAGCAGCCATCAACTTCACTTCAAAAATACAAGCTCTAACCAAGTATATTTGTCAAAAATTTAGTTCAAATGTCTTATTACACTTGAAATAAGACAAAGATAACTTACAAGAAGCTTTTCAGCAGGCAATAGGAGCTTGTTTTAAGTCAATAACTTCTTAATATTGATGAAAAGTGCTAATTAAAAGTGAAATCTGCCAGTGGAACAAGACATTTTAACTTATGAAATGGATTTCCCACTGGGAAACTTGGAGCATCTCCACTACTCCCAGTTTAAACGTTTACACGTTTCAATATGGCCGCTCCTCTCATCCAGAGTAGTAATCTGTGGTAGAATCCTGTGTATTTTACAAGACTCACATGAGTGTGTCTGAAATCAATTTTACATGTAGTGCCTGCAACTCTAAACTGAACAAGTTAAAAGTGATGTTTGCTTTTGGAAGTAAAGTTTAAAATGATGTTTAAAAGCTTTTGCTGACGATGTTTATGGGCGCTGCCATTTTGAAATATCAACTTCTAGGACTAGAATGCTGTTATCTCACATCTGTCATCAAATCCAGGTAACAAACTGGAAGCAGCATTAACACACTCCCTCTTTTTTTCTTCCACTAAATGTTCTCTGATTATGCTTGGATGCTTCCATCCAAGCATCTTGGATCTTGTGCAGATAAGAACCAGTTGTGACTTAGCTGTTTGTCTTTCTGTTCAGTTTGTGCATCATAAGGCAGGACTGATTCCAACACCAACTCCTTGCTGGTCGAGACCAAAGAAAAGCCTTCATCAGGAGCTGGACTCGGTTTATAGACACTAACGACCTCATGGATAAAAGTTCTGACTTATTTCTGCTTTATTGACCCAATTAAAGGAAAAAAAAGTGCAAAAGTAGAGCTGTTAGATCATGCTGTTTATAGAAGCTAATGCAGCATAGAGGGCAGCAGGTACCAGCACTATTTACAGCTGAACCTCTAAACCCAGTTTGCCTTCATAAATAAACTTTGTCATGTCTCCTAATAACACCAAGTTGCTTATGAAATCTGAGTGAAAATGTGGAAATATGAATATCTGTGGTGATCTGCGTCTCCCTGCACTGCAGTGGTTCTCAAAGGCTTTCAAAGTACAAACCCACTTTTCCAAGTGTGGCCATATGGGTCAGTCCTTATCAGTCGTAGTGAGGATACTTTGAAAAACAAATAAAATGTCAGAAATCCTGAACATGTTTGACCCGCTGCAGTCTGCCTGCGGATCACACAGACCAATAAAAAGATAGATTGTGGACTGTTTTTAACCAGCAGTCCAGATAAATTGAATCCGATTCAATCAAGTAAGCGTGGCAATACACAAAGATGAATATGACACATTTTCTTCCACCTTCAATAAAACATATTGAAGACTAAAAGACAATATTGATTTCACAGCAGATCCCATCAGTTGGAGGAATGTAAATCCAAAGAGGCAAACTGTGAAGCAACATGTTGCAGCTACTCTCGTTTGAGAATGGATAAAACAATGACTATTTCTTTTCTTCAATCAGCTCCATCTTCTTCTTTGGTGGTTTAATTTGCTTTGTCTATAAGGAGTGAAATCTGAATTAAATTAAGAGCAGCTGAACACAGAATCTGTGAGCAACACTTCATTTGAAGGGTTGTGCAGAAGACGAACATGAACAAGAATGTTTGTCATGAAGTGTCATTCAAATCAAATCAAATTTTATTTGTATAGCACCGTTCAGCAACAAGACATTTCAGAAAACTTTACACCATAAAAAGAAAATAAAAAAAATTAATAGAACACAGTCAATAATTGAAAGTTTACATTTTGCTGTTGTTACTCATCAGATTGTTGATTGTTTTGATTATGTTTCAAAAGCAACTCTAAACAGCTGTGTTTTTAAAGTGCTTCAGCTGTTTTGCAGTTTTCTGGAAGTTTGTTCCACATTTGTGGTGCGTAGAAGCTGAATGCTGCTTCTCCTCCTTTGGTTCTGGTTCTTCAGAGGAGACCAGAACCAGAAGACCAGAGGGGTCTGGAAGGTTGATACAACAGCATCAGATCTTTAATGTATTGTGGTGCTACACTGTTCAGTGATGTATAAACTAACAGCAGTATTTTAAAGTCTATTCTCTCAGTCTAGGGACTTTAGAACTGATGTGATGTGCTCTAACTTCCTAGTTTTAGTCAGAACGGCAGCAGTAGCAGCGTTCTGACTAAAACCAGGTAGATTTTTTTAGGCAGGTCTGTGAAGGCACTGTTGCAGTAATCGAAGCGACTAAAGATAAACGCATGGATGAGTTTCTCTACATCTTGTTGAGACATTAGTCCTTTAGCCCTGGAAATGTACTTCAGGTGATAGAAGGCTGACATTTTTATGCAAAGTTGCATCAAAACTTCCATTAAAAGTGTCAATATTTACTGAATGACACTTCATGACAAACATTCATGAAGACTCCTTCGTGTTTTTGAGATTTATGTCATGTTTGTCTTATGCACACCCATTCAAATAAAATGTTACCAAATCGGTGTAATACTAGAGAGTTGCTTTGGTTGGTTGGTTTAGTTTCTCTGGAAGACTTGGTTTCAGATTTACAGTATTGGTTCATTTGTTTGTAAAGGCGTTCTACAGAAAACTGATGTACGTTTTATTTTGGTTTTCCAAAATCCTCTCACTGTGTTTAATCCCAGGTGCTGAAGTCCCTTCCACGTATCGAAGGTCGTCCTGGCGCCTCTCTGTCACCGATGGACTTCAAGACCCTGGAGGACGGACTCCGAGCCGTGCATGGGGATGACATCACACCGGAGGATGTGATGTCAGCAGCCATGTACCCCAAGGTGTTCCAGGAGTTCAAGGAGTTCACTTGTGAGTGAGCAGACCTTTTACCAGATCAGTTTTAGCTTTTAATGCAACCCTTAGTTCTGATGTTTTGTGACTGTAGCTGGAAATATATTAGACCACTGGCTGGAAAAGATTTTGTTTGGCATTTTAGAGACGGCGCTTGTGAATGATTCAGGAGAATCCAGGCAGCTCCAGTATCATTCAGATACCTGGATTAACCCCGGCTTTATTGCAGTGTTCAGAAGCACGGCGCTGATGGTTATAAACCACCGCTGCTCCTTTACGAGGCTCAATAATTAGCCAGAGGTGCTTCATTCACGGCTTCGCTGAAGAATGTACACAGCCACAGAACTAATCTCATCTGAGTTTCTGCTAATTACACCTCCGCTTTATAATATTAGTCTCTTTTTTTCCCACACTGCATCTGCTCACAGACTCTTTGAGTGATTATGAGCACTTCCATGTAAATGTTAAGGTAATCTAACAACAATACAAACTTTTAGGCCCAATTATTTTATCTCCTTCTCTGTTCATTCAGCTAACTTTGGCCCAGTGGACTGCCTCAGCACCAGGCTGTTCCTGGATGGACCCAAGATTGCAGAGGAGTTTGAGGTATTTTTAGATATTAACACAGTTGTTATATCATCTGTAAGCTGAAACATTTAATAAAAATCTTATGAAGGTATATATTTTCTATTTGAAGGGGAATTTAGACCGTTAAGCCTTGCTATAAATTGACTTTATTTTCTTGTGTAGCTCTATTTTATGGTTTTGGTCATAATTTTAAGATAAAAAATTTATTGTTTCCCCTCCTGAAAATATTATAATGCGCTGCAAACACAAGTCATACATTTTAAAAGACAATTATCTCTGATACTTGTCTTTTAAAATGACCTTTCAATGTTCGTCTCAGATCCAGTAGGTCGACTTCACAACAAACACACTCAGGTTCGCTGTATGTATTCGAACAAATAAATAGCAGCTTTGGCCCCAATAAATTAAATTAAATATAATAAAAAAACCTAAACAAATTACAAAGCAATAGCTCCCAATGAGCAGTTAGCAGCAGCTAGCATTTTTACAATTAAACCTAGCTAAAATGGGCAACATTAACAACAACATTTAAAAACATTCACAAAACATAGCAAATTTACTAATGAAACACTGTATGTAATCAATATTACAAGTATTGTGTTTGAAAGTTAAATACATGTAAATAAAACACAGAGCTGATTCTAACACATATCAGTTACCGATGGCAACAGCAAAAAGGGGGAGGAGCTGTCAGTTACAGGTTGCTATGGTAACCACCAACTGCCAAGAGCAGCGTAACAGAACTTAAAACAAACACATTTGGACAAACTTCACATTCATAATATTGTTAAAGTAAAACCCTGTTATTTATGTAAACTTTTGAATTCCAGGAAAGTTACAAAACTGCTGAGTTTTCTGGCATTTAGAAAATAGAAATAATTTTGGTAATTCTACCTAAACTAAAACAAGAAAAGTTTGGTCTGATTTAACTTCAGACAGTGAGAAAATAATTGTCTTTTTATTCTGTGTATGTATATTTCTGTTTGCTGACTTCTCCATTTTCCAGTGTCTAAATGTCATGACCTTTCTGGAGTCCTGCCTTCCTAACTCTTATTGTTCCTTTACATCTTCCTAACTCTACTTTATTCTTCCTTCTTTACTTTGTTTCATTCTCTTCTTCCATCCTTGTGTCATTTCTGCCATCCCAACTCTCTCATTCCTTTTCTTCTTTCCTTCCACTCTTCCTTTCTCCTATCTGACTCCTTCCTCGATTCCTTTCTGGTGTCCTTCCTTTTGTCCTAAAGTCTTCCTTTCCTTGTGTCCTCATCTGCTTCCTTTAACAGTTTCTGTCCTCCTTTCCTTCTCCCTGGTCTCCGTTCTTGTTCTTCTCTCTTATTGTCTAGTCAAAGTTTATTTTTATTTTTAGCTGTATAGTACATTTACAACAATCTCAGCCTATCAAAGCGCTTCACAATGAAAGGTAAAACAAAAAATAAATTAAGGCAATTATAAAATTGGCAAAATGATACCAAAAACTAAAAATATGAATAAAAACCACAACATGCTTAATTTCCCCTCCAAAAAACAAACTAAAAAACTTGAATAAGTGAAATACTAATATCCCTCTTTTATTATAATACATTTTTTTGTCCCTTATTCTTCAACTTGTGTTCTTTCTTTCTTTCTTTCTTTCTTTCTATTTTACATCCTTCCCTTCTTGTCTGATTTCCCCTATTCCCTCCTCTTAGATTCATCTTTCTATCAGCACTACATCATATTTGACAAACATCTACCCAAAGTTTGTAGAGAATGTTTTTACTTTTAGATTTGATAACACTGTAAAGGACTGAGAAGTCTGGAGAATTACACCAATGTGATAAACTGCAAGAAACAGCAAGTTAGGAGAGATTGGGTGAGAAAAAACTAATTTACACTGACTTAAGATTGCCGTTTGTCTGCTCTATATTTTGGTGTGGGTGGAATATAGATTGAAAAAGGGACACAATATCAGGTCAAATTCGTTTTGCATATAAATAGCGGAGCAAATAGCAAAGGAGTAAAATCTAAAACTTTCCTCTTGATGTATTGGCATCTGCAGCCAGCCTGGTTGAACCCTTATCACAACTGAATGAACTCAGCAGAAATATTCTACAGACTTTTGATTCTGACAGAAAGTTCCTCTCTGAACTGGGCTGTTTTTTTTTTAACCAGAAAGTGCAGCTCAGAGGGGGGCATTTCACAAGACTGACAGCAGAGAGCTGTTTGATGAGCAAAAAGTTATGACTGAAGAGTTCAAATCCAGACTGAAGAAAGAGCTGAACAGAGACAGACAGCTGGCGGTAACCTGAGCAACAGACGGTGACTTCTGTTTTTAGAGGATGAAGACGGGCGTCCTGGGGGGTAGCTTTAGAGAGCAGCAGAGAAAATACTGAGAAAAATGCTCAATATTGCTGAACATTTTGTGTTGAGGAGCTATAAAAACAAGATGTACAGAATGGTGGCAACTATAGAGGAACAAAGCTAATGAGTCAGACAATGAAGCAGCGGGAGCGAGGTTTAGGTCAGAAGTGAGCATCAATATGGTTTCATGCCAAGAAGGAGACGATATTTTTCTTACTTTAAAGATGCTGATGGAAAAGTACAGAGAAGCCAGAGATCGGCTTTGTGTCTGTAGATTTAGAGAAAGAGCAGAGAGAGGCTGGAGTAGTAGGCTGAAAGGATTAATCGTGATTAATCGATTATTGAAATACAGCTCTGTAAAAATGAAGAGCCCACTGCACTGAACCCCATTGAAAACCTGCTGGTTATTCCACCAAATACTTGTTCCTGAACTCTTCCTGAGTTAAAACATTAGTATTGTTGTTTATAAATGAATATCAACTTGTTTTCTTTGCATTATTTAAGGTCTGAAAGCGCTGCATCTTTTTTGTTATTTTGACCATTTCTCATTTTCTGAAAATAAATACAAAATGTTTGCTTGTAATTTCAGACATGTTGTCAGTAGTTCACAGAATAAAACAACAATGTTAACTTTACTCAAACATATACCTATAAAAAGTAAAATCAGAGAACTGATCATTTTAAGTGGTCTCTCAATCTTTTTCCAGAGCTGTAGTTGTCATTTAATTTAGTATTTATCAATCTCTAAATGGAGTATGGACTCAAAAAATGTTAACTGCTGAAAGAACGCCACAGTCAGAGTAATAAAAATTTGTATTTAAGATGAAAACCTTCTTTATTTGTGAATATATTCTACACAAAACTCCTCAAGTCGCATAGTTTTAGCTTCACATCATTCAAATACTGTAAAAATAAACACTATGCTATCCAATTATTATTGACTGAGCTTTTCACGTTGATGTTAGAATAATTTTTTAGTTATAGATGCAACCTTTGCTACAAATAATCAAGCTAAATGGATACTATGTTGTCGCATTTTCTTATTTAAAATGGGAATTTAAGTTTATTATTTGCATCTTTTAATGTATTTCTAATATTGCTTAAAAAGGCTTAGATAAAAAGAAAATGTAATGAGATTTGGTGCTTCATCGAGGTGGGAAAACATCAAGGATCAGCTCTTGAATCGGCTGTTTTGGTTGTTTTTGTGGTCATCTGGCCTTTAGAGTATGAAGTTTTCCACCTTTAAATAAGATATAAATAACAGTAATAAACATCCCCATGTATTACTGCTTTGGTTTCATTTCTTTGCATGTACTTCAGTTTAAACAAGTTATTAAAATCCACATTTAACAGGATCTTTCAAAAAACAAGCTTCTGAATTCGGCTGCAGGGTTAGTTGAATAATAACAGCCTTTCCCCTCCGCTGTAATATCATGAATATTTTTGTTTCTTTTGCTTAAACCAAAGTTAAAAGCCCTAATGTTCACCAATGAAATTACCATCTGCCTTTGTGGGGGGAAAAAAAACATGAAACCATGACCTTTATGCTCTCTAGTTGCCTTTCACAACACTCATCTTTTCAGCAGCATTAAATAACACGACCACAGAAATCGCATCATTCAGCTCAAAGCTGCGGCTCCTACATGTTTTCTTTGTTTACTTTCATTCTTTTTTTAAATTCTTGGTGTTCGTGTGGAGAGTTTTTACTTACTCAGAGTGACCGAATGGTAACAGTGTTTAATTACAGGCTTGTTTCAGCAGAGTGGTTCCAGGCTGATGTTCATTGATTCTTTCTTTATGAGGACTGAGGCAGCTCTGTTTCCTCTCTGTTTATTTAGGGCCACCTCTGTAGATAAATACACCGTCCTCCATTTTCTTCCCTAACAGGATCCCACCATTAGAATGACAAACGACATAAGAGATTGTATTTCTGAGAAAGGTATTATTTCAAACTGTGTCGTTGTGAAAATTAGTTTTTTATATTTGTCTCTTCAAAAGGGAATATTTCACAGTAAACAAATGTTTTAACGTTTTTATTTTACCTTTTAAAGTCGTTTTTAACAATTGCACCAATTTAAAGTAGATTTCAGGTTATTTTATCCAAATAACCGTAAGAAATCTTGAACTCTACACCAGGAGAAAACAAAATGCGTTCTGGAGGACATTTTTGGAAATTCGACAGACAAACTGGAAAGCCAAAAATATCAGAAAATTGTACAACTTTATTAGAATAACGCAAAATTTCAAGTCTCTTTTTACTCTTTTGTGAGATAAGATTATTTATAGATTGTTTTTCTACAAGGATTGAACTACTTTTGATGATTTCATTAACATTTTGTAAAATATTTATTCTCTCCACAGCCTCAGTTATGATAACATTAAGTAGGTTTTTGTTTACTGCATTAAATGTCAGAAAGTTTAGATTTTACAGTTTTAAAGCAGGTATAAAAAACCTTCATTTTGTTCATAATTTAAAAAATATTATTGCTGAGCTGCTAAAAGCTTCAGATTGATCAAACTCCACAGATTTATTCTTGGTGTATTTGTGATAAATGTGTATTTTATTTTGTAGATTTGACTTTTAGTAGCTTATGTGTTGAAACTCGTAGGAATAATCCACCAGGGTATTTCCAGTGAAAGTGAAATCTGTCCAATTCTGAAATATTTAGATGGATCAAACCAGAACTAGATGTTTCTGCACTTTAAAGAGACTCTTTAAAACAGTTTGTGAAATGATAAAATGGAGAATTTTTAAACTTGTATTGCTCTGAGCAGTAAAAACTGAATATTTGGTTCAGTCAAACCTGAATTACATCATTTTTAAATTTCTAAAACAGTATATGTACAAAAAAAAACTTAGATTTCCCCAAAAATATTGCTAAGTTCTCTTTTCAGTGTAATAAACCAAATACTTTGTCTCATCATTCAGATGCAGTGCATTGTATCATTGCTTCGCCTGAATTGCATCGTATTCTGATGAATACGCAGTGAGTCTTGGTGATTCATCGATTTAAACGCATCTAGTTTGTGTTTGTGAGGTTTTTGGCAATGTAGCGGTAATATCAACCCCAAACATCTGATCTAAAGTTCACTTAATCTGTCAAACATACAATATTGTGAGTAAACATGTTGCTGCAATGTTAAAAAAACTAGTTTTATTTTCTGATGAGCAGCAGGATTATAGGAGGCTGTGGAGTCATTTCCAGATAAAATATCCACATCTGAAGCTAGATGGACTGTAGTAACACATATCAGTAGTTAAACTTATTATCTTCAATAATACACAAATTAAAATCACTGCCAGTGTCAGATTATCTTTGAAATTTCTGTTTTTCACATGACTAAAAACCAACTTTAAATTTTTAAGACTTCTTGATTTATCTGAAAAGTAATGCAAATTAAAAACAGCATTTGGTTTAAAACAAGCAGCATGAAATTATAATTTAACTCCTGCCTGCAGGCTAAGGGTCTTATAATAATTTTTTAAAGCTCAGTTAATTACAGCAGTCCAACCGTCTACAGTAAATATTGGATCAAAGTCCTCTGATTGCACTTTTTCTTTACAGTATTTTGATCACTCTGAATCTGCGTGTTAAATATTGATGACCCGGTGATCAGAGAGCTGTTAATCTGAGCTAACCGGCGCCGAGGGGCCAACTGGCTGAGCTCGGCTTCCTCTCACGAGACGGTGAAGTGTCAGCAGACGCATCATGTAGGTGGCGGTGTTTGTCAGGTTGCCTGGGTAATTATTAGGCGCTCCTAAGAGAGACGTTTATTTCTGTGGCGGAGCGTGGCAGCTTTTGCAGCGCTGGCTGATTTGTTGAACCGCAGGAGGTCGGGACAAAGCACAGACGGAGAGAGATAACACTTTGCTACCGAGACAGGCTGAGTGGTTATCAGGGCAGATTTAAGGAGCAAATCTTTTTAAGCACCACACTACAGTGAAGGCAGGGAGCTGCTGATGGCCTGAGAGTTGTGTGTAAAGAAAGAAAAAGCTCTCTCAGTAATCCTTTACTTACGTTCAGTAGTTCATTTCAAATCTCAACACTGGCCTGCTCTGTTTTTGTGCTGCATGAACGCATTTCAGAAGTATTTCTGAAAAGTTCTGCAGATCTCATCTCTGCTTCCTTCTGCCAAATTAGGTTGGATAAAAACCTCTTTAGGCTCAAAAGCCAATAAAACATAAATTGCAACAGCAAACACCGTACAAACACAAACTTCTTTCACCACAAAATATCACGATAAAATTCTAAAGCCACATCGTTTTATTAGTAGCTGAATATTCCTACAGTCCATCCATGGATTCAAGCATTTTAGGCTGAACAGCAATTGGCATTTAAAATTCCTGCAGCGCCTCTTTTACATTACTCTGATGACAACCCTCTCCATTATCATTAACCCACACATAGTGTACATGTCGCACAAAAAGGACAAAGATCACTGAGCCATCTGTAACTGCTATGCTGATGACTCACAATATGAGCAGAATAATAAACGCAGGCTTTCAGAAGCAGAGACAGACTTGTGCACACCGTGACTCTGAAGGCAGCCTTTCTCTGCCACAGGTGACGCGAGTCATTAATGAAATCCTATCAAAGACTAGATTCAGGCTCCATCTGAAAGTTGTAGCCTCGGCGACGAGATAAGCAGCTGAATGTGACAGATTGGAGCCGGGCGCTCGGGGGGCCTCTTTAGGTAAATGCTCCCAGCATGTGAGGCCTGTATGTAGACGCCACAGATGAATCACTGATATGAAACATGCATGATGCACCAGGGATGCTGTCAGGAGCCGCAAACAGGAGGCGGGAAGAACTGGAGGATGATTAATCATAGCGATTTTAAAATCATTAATGATTGCCTGATTTAATGAAGAGATCAAATGATAAAATGATCTTTTCTCTTGTCATCTGATAGTTTAATGTTTCAACTTAAACTATTAGACATTAATTCAACATAAGGAGCCTTAAGAAGCCTGTTTGGTTATTGATCATTATGTAAATTGGGAGCAGAGGTGACGTCACACTGTGTGAGAGAGCAGCTTTGCAGTTGAATATTTCAAAACATAAACAAATTGATGAGTGTTGACATTTTAAACCGTATTAAACATCTTGTAATAAAAGGTGGATACATTTAGTTGAGTACGTTTTTAAAAGTATATACTATTAGGAGTACTTTCACCACACTGTACTATTGACATTAATTTGAGTAATAGTATTATAAAGCATAATTTAGAGGGACATTTGTTGATACTCTACCCATTGCTACAGCAAACATTTCCATGAGTATTACATAAAAAATGTAAACTATTTATTTTGTCTTGATTTTAAAGTAACAAACCCTTCAAATATACCAATAAACCCAAAGAAATTTAGAATAAAGTTTTAAATCAAGTTTTATATCATAGCGAAAGCCGTAATGCTCCACTTGTGAAAGTAATAAACCCATTGAGCTTCTCCTTACGGCACTCAACAATTTTTGACTGCCACCCTGGCAGACACGACATGTTAAAATAAAAAAAATATATATATATACTTATATATATATATATATCAATATTCTTTGAACTTTTGGTTTTTATAGAGAAATTAGAATGTGCTATATTTGGGATAAACAGGTTATAGCTCTACAAATTAATTAATCAGAAGTCGGCTACAAAGTTCCTCTGTGAATCTTTAATTTCACCCTTTTTATATTTTCTTTTGTCCTAAACTTAGATAGGACAAAATAAACTCTGTATTTCACAGTTTATTCTTGGGGTTGCTATTAGCAACACAGCGGCGTATTAGCAGCGACATTCTGCTGATGGCTAATTTAAAGGCATATCAATAACTCCTGATGCTTGCTATTGCTTTTGTCTGTGATTTTGTCAGCTGCACTCAGACTTTATCCTTCAGATTTTATAACTCAACATTTGTGTACACAAAATAGGAAACTGAGAATGTTATTTAGTTCAGCTAATGGATAGACATTCAGATATTTTATAACGTTTACTTTGAAAAATAAAAGTATAAAGTGAAAAGAAAAGAAGCTACTGAGTGAGAAGCTAGTAGCTGAATGTGCCTGTCTCAGAAATACAGCTTTGTTTCATTAGGCGATTTATTTAGCAAAAAGGGAGATTAACTTTTAGAAAAGGAGAAGTGATAGTAATGAAATACTAGAAACAGATTCCACTTTAACTTTTCCCCAAGTCAGCTCAACAACCCTGACTGGAGGGCTTCCGTCAGCTTGCTTCCTCCACAGAAATAGTGATTTATTGTTCAACAGCTCTGTTTGCAGTCTGAGAGCGTTGATCTGTATGCAGGAAGCAGAAGGCTGCACTGTGTAATTAGCATATCTGCAGCGGGGCTACAGCATCGCCGGGGTTAGTCATCATCAGTTCGCTGCACGATTTTCAGGACGTTCAAAAGAGATCAAACCAGACAGACAGATTTGCCCTCGCAGTAGGAAAACATGTCAAGTGCTGCTGTGGGCGTCAGACCGCCAGTTTCATCTGTAAGAACTCGTGTCTGGCGCTGGTCCGTTAGCGACGGGGTGCAAACTTCTCCTGAAAGCTTCACCTGAGACGGGAGACGCTTTGTGTTCACCGTCACATTAGAGCAAAAACTCTGCATGTTGCGCGATTTCAGCTGCATCTCAAAGAATAAGAGCATCACTGAAAAGTTTCTTTCAAAACGTCGGCTCAGAAACTGAAGCTCGTGTTGTGTAGATTGGGGGTGTTCAAAGTGTGGCGCGGGGGCCATTTGTGGCCCCTGAAGTCAAGAATGCTAAACATTTGACCGACAATATAGGAAAAAAATGTATGACACAAAACAAATCTGTCTTTCTTTCAATAAGGCAACACTTAATGCTATTTATGCTTTAGATCTTTAATGAAAAAAAAGTATATTTGAGCAGGTAAATAAAGAGGAAACTAATTTTTAATTTAATAAATTTTGTGGCCCGAGGTCAAAAAGTTTGGACACGACTGATCTAGATTGATTAAATAAAACTATTTAAAGTATTTATTAATTTTGATGAAATATTATTAGAATAAGACCAATACAGAAATGTCATGTTATTGCCTGCAGATGACAGTAATTGACATAGTGAGTACGTCATGTTTAAAAAAGATGGATTTTTTTTCAAAGGAAGTTTAGTGGAAGAAAAAAATTTGGATTTTAAAAAAGGTTAAAAAAAAAAAAAAAAGGAACAGGTATCTATGGGATTTGGTCAAAAAGACGATATAACCATGGAGATGAGCTGAAGGATGCAAAGTTATTGAAACCTCATTCTGTCCAGCACATTGATATTTCTGTCTTAAAAACTGAAAAAATCCTTTTCACTGTCAGTGAAAGCCATATGAAGTCGTTGCTAAAGAAGAAAGTTGTGTGGAAGGAAAAAGTGTGGCAGAAAATGTGTAGAAGCCTTTAGTTTCTAGTTTTTAATTTGTAAGGCAAAAACATCATTAACTGAAATGAACTGGTTAATGACTCATTACACACATTGTGTGTGATAAACATATGGGTTTCACTACAAATTGAATAACTTAAAGTCTTTTCATGAGACGCTCCTGTACGTACGCCAGTGTCTGAATAGCTGTGTTTATTCCTGACAGACTTTTACCCGCCGCTCTCTGATGTCAAACAAAGGAGTTGGAAAGGAAGACTGACAATCCCAGAGATAAAAGAAACTGTCAGACTGGAGGAAATGAAAACGTCTCTCCTGTCTTTAGTTGATCTGTAAACAGTTTCCTTCAACATGTAGCGCCGCCACCTCAGATAAGGATATTACTCCGTCATTGTGTGCTGACACAAGACGCACCTTTTGCCTCTTTGTATCGGTGCTGGTCACTGCTGCAGGTCTTTCCCTCCGTGACGTTTACGCCTTAATTTATCCCTCTCTGCGTCTGTCTGAAACGTTTTCTGATTCCGTTTGAACGCCTCTGCGTTTGTCAGTCCTCCCATGTGTCACCGCATTGTTGTTCTGCTACATCTTTACTATCGAGCTCCTTCATCGACCCATTTCAGCTTCTCTTTTATCAGATGTCCGCCATTCCTGACCCTTCTCCTTTCTGTTTATTTCAAGCTGCCTGCTTTCCATTGATATTCCAAGCTAAGTGCCGGTGCAGAGACAAAAATACTCCCCGCTGCAGATCTGCACTGATCTCCATTTTTATTACGCCTCTTTCTTTCTCTCTTTGTCTTTCTCATCTCGTCCCTCACTGTTTCTTCCTGAAACATCCTTTAATCTGAATTCTTGTCCGCCTTTGGGTGTTCTCCCAAACACTTAGAACGTTTTGGCAAGGACGATGCATGATGTCTCCCTACAGCTGTTCCTATTAAGACTACGCTCTGCATCTGGAGAGTTTACAATATTTGAGCCTTTTTAGTGATTGTTTAGTCTGATGTAACTATGTACATGTTTAATGCTGAGGCCATTCTGTTATTTCATGTGTCAAACTCGAGGTCCGTGGGCCACATCCGGCCCGCCAGATTCTAGACTAAACATTAAGTGTACTTAAATATTATGTTAGCAATCAAATCTATGTAGTTTTTTTTCTGCTTTCTGCCAAATTAGATCAATCAGTCCCTCAAGTTTCTTGTGAATTACCATGGAAATTCATGCAAAATCAGAAATTATCACTAATAATTGGGAGTTTATTGCAGATTTTTCTCTAAAATTGTCAAAAACTTTCTTTAAACAGCCTTAACTGATGTCAGATTATAGTCCATGACCTAAGCAGCGAGTAATAAAAAGTCACATTTATCATCATAAATAAGCGCAATTATTTCCAAATTAGTACCACAAACACTTTGATTTTCAAAAAGAATCACGAAATCCTGGAATCACATAATCTAATTGTTGCATTTTTGTTGCAATTTTATCAATGACGTCTCATAACTTCATTTAAAACATCCCAAACTGACAATTCTGCCTCTGTGCTTCAGGTTGTACAAGGTCACTCTTTTCTTTGAATCCCATTGTTGCTGCTGCAGCAACTCTGTTGCTGCTGCAACCATTTGGTTCTGTGAGCTATTACACATTATTGACTGAAAAGATGATCAATATAGTTCTTTAATTTTAAGAATTCATTGATATTTTATCAGTTTGTGAACAGGTTTTATCAACATTCTGGCTTGATGGATTTTAATAACTTTGCACTGTGAAGCAGTAAAACACAGAACGCAGCACAGAAGCTGCTCCTGCTTTAGCAGAATTTATTAAACATGTAGCAGTAACACCACCACCAAGGGGGAACATTACTCTTTTCTCATGTTGCTAACTTCTTTTTTTATCTCTTTCCAGCAGCGGCTGCAGCGTTGCAGTGATTCCTGCTCTCCAGAACGATCTAATTTCTGCCTCCTCTCTCTCGTTTCTGCCCAGGTGGAGCTGGAGAGAGGGAAGACCCTCCACATCAAGGCTCTGGCTCTGGGCGACCTGAACAAGGGTGGGCAGAGGGAAGTGTTCTTCGAGCTGAACGGGCAGCTGCGGTCGGTGCTGGTTAAAGACACCGTGGCCATGAAGGTACGGCGAAAACACGGAGCGAGGCGGCCATGATGAACGGCCCAGGGAGTGCAGTGGGTTTATGGAGATGCTGACGGATGGCGGCGGTCGGAGGAAGGATAAATGAGGGATGTCTGATAGATGAGACGGCAGAGAGATGAATAGATCTCTGTGGGTGAACTATTAATAGACGGAGGAAGAGGAGGCTCTTTATTCTGAGGCCTGACCGTATGAAACCACACCGACGCAGGGAACCACTAATTTTTATTCATGGAGACAAAAGCTGGACTCCTGTCGACTTCTCTGTGTTTGTCTCTCAGCTGGAGGTCAGAAAAGGATTGATTTTATAGAGAATCGCATTTTTATTTTTAAAATACCTTTAAGTTACGGTACATGTCTTTGCATTACGCATATTTAGAATTATTCTTCGATAAAAGTTACTTGGAAGTCAGTTTTGTTTTATTTCAAGTATAGTAAGATATTTTCACTAGAAACCAGACCAAAAATACAAGGTAATCTACATATGCTAATATGTAGATTACTTTGTTTTTTGTGTTAGGGCATTTTATATTTATTGTAACTTAAAGTTAGTGTTATACAGATTATGTTTGTATTGTTTTCTGCTCTTTGTTTTGTTCTGTTGCTGATATGCTAACGCCTGCATATTTACATTGATGCTTAATGCTAATATATTGATTAATATGCATTGTTATAATGTGAAGTGTGGATGGAGACCCAGCAGTTTACCCAGTTGAGAGGATAAACGGAGTCATTCGTGTTTAGACGACTGAGCGGACTGATGAATCGCACTTTTACTGCTTTCTTCCAGGAAATGAAGTTCCATCCCAAGGCCCAGAAGTCCATCAAGGGTCAGGTGGGAGCGCCGATGCCTGGAAAAGTGCTGGAGGTTAAAGTTAAAGTCGGATCCAAGGTCAGTTCATAACCGCTCAGTCAGTATTTCTGACACCTTGGGTTGAGTTATTCCTAGATCTTCGATTCATCAGTCAAATCGCAGCTTTTGGACCCGTTCTGCTCTGTGATGCATCCAGCCGAGCTGCTCGTGTTGTTAGGAGGTATTTCAGCAACATGTCACCTGCAGATCAGGAGCAGCTCTCGTGTCAGATCGACTTAGAGAGACTTCAAGCTTTAGTTCGTGCCGTTATGTCAGGATTTCGGCTCCACCGCTCCAGACATGGTGATCCTTTTCAATACGACTCTGACATTTTCACAGTGTCAGCACAGCCGCACCAATGTTTATCTTTAGTTTCCAAACCACAGAATATATTGTATGTGACTGGAAACAACCAGGTATTTCCTAAAAAAGCAGGGACTGCTGCTCTAGAAATGCACCGATCAGATTCAAATCTGTCAGATTTTCTCTTAAATTAATCCACCAATTAAATTCTAAAAGCAGATTGGTGCTTAGAAATAAAAAAAAGTTTTAAAAGTTTTTTTTATATATATATATATATTTATCTTCCTTTTCATTTCATGATTCCATCAGAAAATGTGTTAAATGACCTTTTTGGAGCTGAGTGATGGAGATGTGCACCGATGCTTTTAAGTAGATAAACTCTTCAATTTTAATACCTCGATTAAAGAACCTGCAAAACAACAGAAATTATATTTTTAGTGATTTTCTAACTCGTAGATCCGACCTGTTGTTCGCTGCAGGTGGAGAAGGGTCAGCCGCTGTGCGTCCTGTCGGCCATGAAGATGGAAACGGTGGTCAACTCCCCCGTGAGCGGGACCGTCAAGGCGGTCCACGTGGAGCCGGAGGCGTCTCTGGAGGGAGACGACCTGATCCTGGAGATCGAGGAGTAGAGTGAGGAAGAGGGGGAGGAGGAAGAGGAGGTGGGAGGGGAAACAGGAAGTAGTAGAGCCGGCCCTCGGTTTGTAAATATTACGTTTAGCGAAGTGGTGAAGCTCTATGCATATCCTGACACCTGATGGATGTAGAAACAGCTTCACTAACCTCATTGAATATTTCAGGAGTGTGTTTTATATCTAAACCTACGATACATTCCACTGCACAGTCTTAACTACGATGAGCTAACCAGGTCAAACACTAACAGGGTCGTAAAACACCGACTTGAAATTAACATTTTCCACTTCGTCTGATGCCGGTTCCATAGACCAGACTGACTCGGTTCGGTGTTTGTAGCTAGCAGCAATCTCTGGGGACGTATTAACAAATATAAAAACTTTTGTCCTCACCTTTTGCAAGAATTTGAGTCCCTGAAAGTCGCGCTGCATTCTGGGAATGTGTAATCACTGCAAGCATTTAAGGGTGAAAGAGATTCACAAAGCACAACAAAGACGGCTATTCCAACTAAAAACAACCAACAAATCCTGTTCCTGCATCAGTAACAGCAATGGAGTCTTTTTGTTTTGTCCCAAATAAAATCTGAATCATTCATTTTAAAATGTCCAAACGGGCCATTTCAGAGCCGCTTTAGCCCAACCTGATGTATCGTTTGAGGTCTCTGGTGGCATAAAACACGTTTTGCCCTTTTCTCTTTACAGCCAGGAAGCAATGAGCAGTTTTTATGGGGATTTTTAATGCTTGGTTTAAATAGGATTACAGCATGTCACTTTAATGGGGTCACATGTTCGTTTTTTTTTTTTCTTACCCCCCCTTATGAATAAATTGTCAGTCAAATGATGTGAAATTAGCCGCACTAATAGGAGGCCCTGGAGACTCCTGCTTGTCGTTATATTTCCGCCGCGTGTCTGTGTGTTTGAATAAACAAGTCAAATCTGAGGACGAACTCCACGAGTCCTCTGCAGCACACCCCCTGAGATAAAAACCCATTCAAATCAGAGATGAAATATTCATGCTCACACACGCGCCTGCTCAAAAAATATTCCTGCTGGCCCCTGTGTGCCGCACGCATCAGAGGAAAACAAAGGCGAACTCTGCGAAGAGGGCGTGTCCCGGTAAAAACATGGAGATTAAATCACAGAATGAGTCTTAAAGTCTGTTATTCGGTGTTAAAGCTTGTCCTGGATGAATGTTTAAACACCCTTAAAGCACAGTTTGGAAACAAAGAGGTTACATATTTTTATACTGTTAACAGTGAAGCAGGAGGAGGTTTGAGAAAAAGCAGAAACATGAAACTGACGCTTCATTTTGTGCTGAGTCAGCAGCCATTTTGTTTGTTTTAAGCAGATGAAGACAGGATGACTGTTCTTGATTTGTTCCCTCTTCTTCCTCTCCTTACTTCCCCCTCTGTCTCATGTCTTCACCCTCCTCTCCTACCATTTGCTTACAAGATATTTGCACAAGCAAGACGTTATCAATTAATGCAATAAATGTAAACTGTACCGTAACTCTGTACGTCGTAGCCAGCAGTGGCTCTTTAACAGCCTCACTCTCATGATGTACCCATATCTGTGAAAGAAATATAATAAACTAGAGTAAAAGTAAAATCAGCTTCACTTTTTTTTTGTTCTGCTTTAAAATAAAGATGTTATATATCGCTAAGCTCTTGCTACATGTGAATGGTTTCATAAAATTGTGAAATATGCTCAAGATTTTTGTTTTAGTCTTAAACAAGCTGGGAAATAACTTAATTTGAAGACTACTAAATATCCCAGGGGCTCCTAAAAACCTTAGCTAAAGCAAATTACAGTGACTAAATTATTGGTGGAAAATTTCCTGAATTTCTCAAAACGTAGGGCGGGACAATAAATCGATAACAATATATCCCGAAGGATAATTGGAGCGAATCGCAATTTATACTATTCTATCCTAGAATATTCAATATACCGTTTTTTCCGGACTATAAGTCGCTGCGGAGTATAAATCGCACCAGCCATAAAATGCATAATAAAGAAGAAAAATCCATATATAAGTCGCACCGGAGTATAAGTCGCATTTTTTGAGGGAAATTTATTTGATAAAATCCAACACCAAGAACAGACATGTCATCTTGAAAGGCAATAAAAATAGAACAGAGGCAACAGCAGGCTAGTACGGTATGCTAACGTTACATGAACAACGAACTGAGAACGTGCCTGGTATGTTAACATAACATATTAAGAGTTATTCAGATAACTATAGCGTAAATAACATGCTAACAAGTTTACCTTCGTCCTCTGTGTTGCTGTAGACAGCTCGGCTAACTTCTTCTACCTCTCCGAAGGTAGAATAACACAGGCCTAGAGCGCCCTCTTGCGGTTTAGTGTGAAAATAACATGTGATATTATATAATGATGTGTAAATTTCCACATACTGTATAAGTCGCTCCGGAGAATAAGTCGCACCCCCGGCCAAACTATGGAAAAAACTGCGACTTATAGTACGGAAAATACGGTAATGTTTATTCTCTGTGTGGATAATGTGAAAATAAATATCTTACTACTTATCAGTTAATTTTGAATTACAAGTCAAATGGCATTTTGCCTTCACATGAAATAAAACCACTGATTTTCTATTCTTAATGTATTTATAGCATTTCTAAAGTATCAATCAGCAATAAATACTAATCATCTACTGTAAAGCATCTGTCAATGCATTTGTATCTCCTACTGGTTTCTTAGTCTCATAGAAAATGCTTAAAGCAAATGTGTTATATTTAAAACCGTCATTTATTTATTCTCTCAGTTTTTAATTTTTATCACTCACCTCTTTAACTGTCTTAA
>CAEGAG010124327.1:0-17043 GCA_903067065.1 Brachyrhaphis terrabensis | reverse complement strand
GTCAAGTCTCAAGTCGTGATTTTAACGACTCGAGTCTGACTCGAGTCCAAGTCATGTGACTCGAGTCCCCACCTCTGGGAGGCAGTATGAGTCATGGTTAATAAATCCTAAGCTGGAACTGAAAACTTTGTTCTGAACAGAACTCAGGATTTATGGGACATTATTGTTGTGGAGTCAAAGTGTTGGGACACTTTTTAAAAGCACTGGCTGTCAGTGTGTTATGGAGCATGTGTTCATATGAAGCTCAAACTGAACAATGAGTCCATATCTACCAGCAACGATGGCCAGGTGATCATGGAGGCTGAGCAGCAGCTTTAGGATCACGTCTTTTTCTGTCTTACTCTGGAGAAGAAAAAAAGAAAAACTTGGTTACCATAGCAGCATACCATATAGAACCTTGTAACATTGGCTCTGTACAGACATGCCTATGACACAAACTGATCCTGAACACCAGCAGTGTTAAGACTTGGAGCCAGAGGTTAAAAGAGCTCAATGGCTCGGTCAGCTGAAGGTGGTGGTGGTCCCACCAATCAGATGATTTTACACTCAGATACGTAAAAACAATGCAATAGCAAAGCCTGCTTGAGCACAATGTTTGGTAGGATTCAATAAATCGGCCCCGATTTCCTTCAGTTAGTCAGATCAGCGATCAATACTTGATGAAAAACTGATCTGTGCTGTGAAAAGGAGTGAAAACCAGCTCTGCCATGACAGGAACCCCCCTCCTCCCCGAAAGGGAGGAGGGGGGTTCAACATGCTAACATCAACATGCTAACATCAGCCTCCACACTGAGGCAAACTCAGCAACTTTGTCGCCATATTTAGCAACTTTTCAGACAACAGAACTAGTCATGTTATTTGTACATTGCTAATCAGCCAGAAAACTGCAATCAGTGCAAACTTAGATACGACGTTTTGTTGTGCATTCATAGTTTGCATATTAATATATTTGACCAATGGGATGGACTAACTGCCATTCACACATCTGATGTACATTTTTTATGGTAAAAGCAGGTTAAGAACAACAAATCCAATCAAATATTGCAACCAAAGTAAAAGGTTAAACTTTACTTTTTAACATTGTGGATGTCTGAATATATGAATATATGTCATAAAGGAAGAAATGATACTTACATATGAGGAGTCAAAGTTGCTGCCAAACGGGTGGCTCTTAACTACAGCAAAGAGACAAGCAACGATTAATGAAGATAAAAATATGAAATCAAAAGTTAACTAGAACTATTTAAAATGTGTTCAGAATAAAAACAACTCGTGTAAATGTTTCTGAAAACTTTTTACGCAACACGAAAAGTTTGATCGCTAAGCTGGTGAGCCCAGATCCAGTGCAGCCTCCAGCTGCTCTCACTGAGAGCCATCGAGCCCTCCTTCACATCATCAAAAACTGATCAAAAGTCATTTTAAGATCAAATAAACACAAAAAGCAGTTTATAGATGATGACTTTGTTGGGAGAAAGCATCTGTCCAAATCACCCCGGTCCTGCAGGAAAACAGAATGACCCTCCTTAATAGCCATTATTTGGGTTTCATGTCACCAGCCAGAGCCTGAAGCATCACTTCAACAGAACCTGAGAGACATTAACTAACACCATCAACAATGACAAAACATTGAGATTTTACATTATGTCGAGCTACAAGAGCTTTCTACTCCAGATGAAGTGTTGCCGATGAAAACTTTACAGAACGTCACTTTAAATGATGCTCAAAAACCTGACAGAGAGGCAGAAGAAGAATCACTGGAAGAAGAGCTGGAGATTCCTCCGGTGAAGCAGCAGGTGGTCACAAGCAGTTAAGATCTTTGTTAGCTGTAAGCTATAAATCAGCCACACAATACTAAACAGTGGAATTAACATATATTATATACAAGTTTCACTTTTGGAACTGAAAAAATACAGAAAAAGAAATTACTTTTCAGTATTCTTGTTCACCTGTATTTGTGGTATACTTCATAAACTACATCATTTTTTCATTTTAAATTATCCTTTATATATATATATATATATATATATATATATATATATATATGATATATACACACACACTGCTACCCCTGTGATTATGAATCCATATTTCTGTCAACATCAGTAAGTTTTATATATTTATGTAAATGCCCTGCCTCGAGTAATAACTGGATTTTATTGTTGGATCTCCCCAGCTGATAGGAAAAACAAAAAGTTGCTGTGATTACTAATTACAGCCAGTAATCCTGGTGTATTTTAAATTCAAATCTCTTGGTAATGTGTCCCTCTCTGCCGGATGGAGATGGGCCAACATGAAACATTTTAGACACTTACTGACACCGTCTCCCCCCGGGGATCCCGAGCCCCTCATGCGGATGTACATGAGGCCGAGCAGGAGGAAGAAGAGGCAGGCTGCGGTGAGCAGGAACATGGACAGGTAGTGTGCGCTGAAGCTTCCGGAGGAAGGCTGCTCCTCTCTTTTAAACTGCAGCAGCAGCTCATCCTCCGGGGCAGTTGGCTTCTTCTTCTGGGTTCCCGGGCCATATGCGTGGTTCTGGACGGGGCTGTGATTAGAGTAGCCCCCCTGAGGGCTCAGGGTCGGGCTGTAGGAACCGCGGTAGCGCGGTCTGAACGCGATGTTGGCCATGTTGCTGCCGGACGCCCCCTCCTCGCTGTTAACGTGGTTGTTTTCCCCGGTCTTACTCTGGCGGTCCTCGCCGAGGGACACGTAGATCGGCTTCCTGGGAAGCATGTGGCTCCGTAAGCCTCCCGATGCGTCCAGGTCTCCTTTCTTCCCCCTCTCCTCATCCTCCTCTCTGCCGCCCGCCATGGCTCTGTTCCCAAGCGGATTAAGTGCACAGTTTTTCCCTCCGATCCGGGACCCTCTGCCGTCTACATGCGAAGCAAACGGTCCGCTTGTGTAAATCCGTCGCAGCTCCAAACTCCTCCGGTCTCGCTCTGGGCCTCCAGGGCCCCCAACTTCCTCCTCGTCCGAGTCTGAGTACTCTCCGGCTAGTTTGCTTGTGTTCAGGCGAGCAGCGCTGCGACCATTAACCGGGTGGGAATTCTGCACTTCTTCATCAGCAACGTCTTCGTCCCTGGATTCAGGATCATGCATAGATCTTTTGCCAGTTTCCCAACCCAGAGAGGCATTTGTGTGTCCGTCTGGGCTCGGCAATGAATTGCTTTTCAGAGCAGTCCCAACGCCATACTGCTTCTTGTTAGCCTCGTTAAGAGGCGTAGCTGCTCTAATCTTCAGCTGTTGTTGTTGTTGAAGGTGTGGGCTTCGGCTGGGTCTTTTCATGTGATCCAGGCCCTTTCTTTTCAGTGGCGTTTCCGCGTCAGATTCGTCAGAGCTGAAGCCGAGAACAGAGGACTTAAGGCCCGGTCTCCTACCGGAGCTCAGGCGCCTGACGTCATGTCTAACTGGCCTTGGTGCCCCAGTGCTGCTGCTGCTCGTCCCGCTGACTCGGCCTTTACCCCGCTGCTGCTGCTGCTCCTCGCGAAACTTCTTCAGTTTCTTTAAATACACTGGACGTGTGTTTTCTGTGACTGGGCCAGGAGTGTAACCGAAGCACTTCAACTGGGAAAAAAGCTCCTCATCTGTTAACTGCGTCGACGCCATCTTTGGAGAGGAAAAAAAAAAATGTCTGAAAACGTTCTTCTTCGTCCGTTTCCTTAGCTATTGCTGTCGTCAACACAAAGCTGCATTACTGCCACCTACATTCGAATATATTGTATTTGATTATTAATGACTATTACTACTACTACTACTACTAATAACAACAATAACAAAATCAGCCAAAAGAGCCACCAGAAAGAAAAAAAAAAGTTAATCGTTCTCATGAAAAATATTTATTTTGTAGGCATGTACAGTGCCCAAAATTATTCACAATCCCTCCCATCCCCCTATTTAAAATGAGGCAGGGCTATCTGAAAAGATTGTTCAACAATTTAAAATGAGGGTTCATAAAAAATATATAATTGAAATTTTAGTAAAATTGGGATCTCAATAATCAATGGAAGAAAATGCTTATCAACATTACAGCAATTAAACCCTTCTTATAATGAGTAAATAGCTTTTTGTCTTTTTCCACTGGTACAACAATAATTTATCTTGAGGTTAAAAGAAATCTGTGACATCATTCTGACCTTTACCTCCTCCACAGATTCTTGGTCAGACTCAAGTCAGAACTCTGGCTGGGCCACTGTAAAAACGTAATATTACTTGCAGTCAGAAGAAAGATGTCGGTAAAATTAAACAGATTATGTTAATCCTAAATCTGCCAGGCTTAAGTGAAGCTTGGGCTTACCTAAAAATGAATGTCTGCTGAAGAAAACAATGAAATAAACTGAGAAATAAAAGACTGTTTTGCTAGAAGGAGTATATGTATATTTTAACACAGTTGCAACCAGGAGTTTAAATAGATAGAATGAAGACACATAGACCATTTTTCTCAATGTCTAAAGTTAAATCAGACCAAACTTTTCTTGTTTATGGTTGGTTAGAATCACCTGAGTTATTCATTAAAAGCCATAATAACGGGAAAAAGAATATATCAGAGGTGTATTTATTTTCAAAATCATACGTTTACATTTAGAATGATTACTGTTTCTTTAAGCAATCTTAAAGAAACAATACCCAGAAGGCACATCTGAGTCAATTGGAGCCACTCTTGCAACACTTTACATTCTGGTTCGACACAAGTCTATTCAAAAGAAATCAGCAAGGACATCAGAAAGAGAATCATGGAGTTGCACCAGTTTGGTTCATCCTTGAGAACAATTTTCCTTGGAGGTGAAGCATTCATCTGTTCATAGACATGATGGGAACGTCCAACCATCCAACCAGAGGAAGAATCCATTACTCCAAAAGAAACGGCAAAAAGCTAGACTGCAGTTTGCAAATGTCCATAGAGACAAAGAGCTTAATTTTTGGAGACATGTCCTCTGATCTGATGGGACTGAAGTGGGAACTGTCTGACCATAATGACCATTGTTACATTTGGAGGAAACATGGGGATGGTTGTTGCCTGGAAAAACATCCTAACTGAAGTATGGTGGTGGCAGCATCATGTTGTGGGGCTGTTTTGGTACAGGAGGAACTGGTGCACTTCATAAAATAGATTCATAAATAGACATCTTGAGGAAAGAACATTATGTGAAAACATTGAAGTGACATCTGTAGACATCAGTCAAAGTCAGGGTACCAATGGGTCTTCCAGATGGAGAATGACCTTCAGCCAGAGTGCCCAAGGATAACAAGGTTGATGTTTTGGCGAGGCCATCACAAAGCCAGAGCAAGATTACCCACGAACCTGACCCAGTTTCACCAGTTCTGCTAGAAGGCGTGGGTCAGAAATCATGCAAACTAAAGGGACAAGCTCGAGGAAGGAACCCCCTTAACGTTTAACCAAGGCAGTTAGAGGCAATGCTAACAAATACTGCACTGTACATTTCATACATCCATCCATTTTCTGTTTACCCTTGTCCCTAATGGGGTCGGGAGTTGCTGGTGCCTGTCTCCAGCTGCGTTCCGGGCGAGAGGCGGGGTCACCCTGGACAGGTCGCCAGTCTGTCACAGGGCAACACAGACACAAACAGGACAAACAACCATGCACACACACACACACTCACACCTAGTGGCTACCAACTGCGCCACTGTGCAGCCCCATTTCATACATTTCATCTTGAATGTATTCACAGCGCTTCACTTTGTGATGTCACAACCTTTGTTATATTGGTTTGTGAACCTGCTCTGATGAAGTTTGATAAATGAAACAACCATCATCATGACAAACAGACTCAAAGACAAACATTACCTTGGAGGAATCTGAATTTATTAACTCTAATCCTAATGTAAGAAGCAATGTTTTGGATTTAAGAGTGCAAAATGAAAATACATAGGATGAGACATCACAGTCTTTCAGCTCATCTGATCCATGCTCCACATAACAGGAATACAGTCAAACAGCTATTGTTATATTTCTGACAGTGAAGCTTTGAGGTTGAGAAGGATTAACACATCACATGGTGCCAAACAGAAAACTCCCAACTCATTCAGAGCAGACTCTGGTGAAGGATCTTCAGAGTCTGTTGTCTCCTGCTCGGAGCATTTAAGGAGATCCTTTAGGAGAATGGCAGAGCCAACCTTTAGACACAAAATAATGCACGCTTCCTTCACACTGCAAAGACAAAAAGGAAGATGGAAAAAAAGCTCCAGTTATATCTGGTTCCACAAAAACATTTATCAACAAACAAAAACAAAGAAATTGATCTTCTTTATTTTCACAAAGTTCTGAAAATCAGTGGCTGATTTTCAGACAATCAGTGGCTGCTCTGCCATGAGACAGGGCCGACTGACAGACTCCTACCAGATCATGTCTGCAGTTAAAATCAGTCACCCCGCTATTGTTAACTTAGCTGCTATATTTAGTAACTTTTCATACAAGAAAACAAACAAACAAACACTGTGTTGGCAGGTCAGAGTTTTTAAAGATCGGCGATCGGCCAGAAAATTGCAGTTTTTAGTAGGGCTGAATTATTCCAGGAAATTGTAATATTGATATCAGGTGTGATTAGCCCTCTTTCTTTAGCAATAATAACCGACTAAACAGGCTCTGACAATTGTAATATAGTCCCTCTTAATATTGCATCCAAGCAGCCCTTTGCAACTGTGATATTAAACACACTGGTACTGTGTTAATGCCGATTTAATGTATTGTGTAGCTCTAGTGTTTAACCGTCATCATATCAGGAGGATCTCGTGTTGGCCTTCTGCCCTTTCCTGTGTCTGTATCCTGGTCAGTGGGACGTTATGCTGCAGTAATGCCGAGCCACTGTCAAACACTTACTGCTTAAAGAAGTTCTCAGGTCTTCTGCAGTAATGGCCGAACAGAGGGAACAAGTTTCTGGTCATGTCGAACTGAAGCTGAGCTGCTCCATCATCACTGAAGTGATTAGACAAAATAACCTGGCAGACAGAAACAATTCATGAAATTATTGGCAGCACTAATAAGCACTTAAAGATGTTACCAGTTTCCCAATGATGACAAACCGCTTTGATGTCTTTCAGTCTGGTTTCCATGATTACCACAGTACTGAGATTGCCCTCGTCAAAGTGTTCAATAACATCCACATAAACACAGATTGTTTTGCAGGTTCTTTTGGACCTATCTTGTCTTATATTACTGAAGTGAATGGAGAGCTGGGTCGGGCTCTCCGGTACTCAACTGGTTCTGATCTTACAGAAAAAACAGGGATTTATTTGTGTCAATAGGTAACTTCTGATTGAAGTTATGTGGGGTACCCCAAGGTTCAATGCTAGGACCCCACTCATTCACTAGTTCAGGTTATAACAGGATATAAGATTAATCATCATATCTATGCAGATGGTACAGGTGACTGTGAACCCATCCAATCACTGAACAGATGCTTAGAACAGATAAATGTGTTGATGTGCCAAAACTTTCTCCAGCTGAAAAGAAACAAAACTAAAGTTATCTTTGGACCATGTAGAGATAACACACAGCTTCAGTTATCACCAGAGATCAGGCTGAAATCTGGCTGTAGTGAATTTATTAAGAATTTTTTATGTTTTGGGAAAGAAAATCACTCTTCAAGGCCAATGGGCATAATCCTGATAAAACTGGACTACCACTCTTGGCTTCAAACATTTTCTGTTATGTAAAGAAGAAGCAACTAGCCTCTTGGCTCAGACAAGATGTCCCAGCCCAGCAGATAGCAGATACCCTCTGACCCAGACATACAGCCTGAGGAGAGAAGGATGGAACAGGATGTATAGTTGACCCAGAAACCAGGCCCCACGTCTACTGAGAGCAGACGAGACAACAGCCCTCTGCTCCACCTTGTGTCTCTCTGCTCACCTTTTGAAACTAATAAAGCTAAAGGTCTGGTGGGGTATGGCTCTGCCGGCTTTACAAATCTACACACTGACATCTTGGACTGTTGTTGTTTGCAAAAGTTCGTAACTTTCTCACAAGACGATCTGCACAGAGAGGACTTTTACTTTACGCTGTAATTTGTCGTCTGTGATCAAACACTGGGTATTGTTTTGTTTTTAATGTAGTCTTTACTGAAACAAATCTTTGAACATTTCTGAACAGTTCCAGTCACAGACAACAAGAAGCTACCATTGTTTAGTCCTACAGACATAAAGAGTCAAAACGTAGTAGAGTTTTCATTATTTGTTTTTTAAACCTAAACATGAGGTCTTCTGTGTGCATTATGCCACTAGTACAGTCCAATAAAACCAGTTCACCCTGCTGTCCCCCAGGAAATGTCCAAAACAGTGAAATAAAGCAGCTGAGTGCATAAGTGTGAAGCACTGTGAGCATAGTAAAGTCTCTCACCATATTAGATCAGCTAAGCTGTGAATATCACAGAACAGAAACATCACAGCTCTCACCTCTTGGTAGATGAAGTTGTCCAGTTTCTCTGCCAAACCCTGCCAGGCGAGTTGGAACAGAGAAACACTCAGGACCTGATGAAGGTTCAACAGTCTGTCCCTCACGCAAAGCATCATGGGACACGCTGAACTGGACAGGGACATGGCAGACTGGTCTTGAGGAGGTGGAATGGACAACCATCTATGACAGGAGAAAAAACACAATATCCACCTATTCTGATGAACCTTTATTTTGAAAAACATTCGCAATAAAAACCGGGTCAAATATTGAAAAAAGGTTCATTAACCAGTATAAAAACCACCAGATTTGTGACTGTGTGTGGTACATTAACAGACTCACCTTTCCTGACAGTATGGCTGGGCTTTTTCAGCTGTGTCTCTCATTAGAAAGTGCAGCAGTCTTCCCAACATGTCTCCCTTCAGTCGATCCAGCAGTGACAGCAGACCATCGAACAGAGATCCCTCCAGGGAGGCCAGACGCCCGACTTCTGTCATCTCCAGGCTGCTCAGAACCTCCTGCTGTCCCAGAGAAACCGCAGCCTGCTGCAGCTGGAGGAAAAACTGGAGCACACACACAGGAAGCAGTCACACACTGCAGCCTTCAGTTCCTGTCATTCCTCTGTAGCTCTGGCTTCATTCTGAGTTAATGCTTTACTTGTAAAACTCAGGATAATTTACTGCTCTTGTTCTGCTCAAAAGCTCAGCATTAAGAGGTGAACACAACCTTCTGTTAGAACTGCAGTCACATAAACTCATACACACCACGTTGTCCCCCCAGTCTCTCAGAATGGTTGAAATGTAGTTGACTGCATTGAGGATGGCGCAGTACCGGACCCCCAGTGGGCAGCGGGACTCCTCTTTCATAACCTGGGAACAAAAGAAAAGGACTTTTATTGTTGTGGGACATTCAGTGGTCCTCATGTTGGACATTCTGGTTGTTCCTGATGTCGCATGGCGGAGTGTCTGATTCCTGATCCATGCTCTCGAAGGCCAGTGAAGTTTTCTTGCTGAATCATGATTTTATGTTTTTCAAAGCATTGTGAAACAAGTTTTTTATGATAGCTGACATCCTGAGTCATCCTTACCTGAGTTAGTCGTATGCGGAAGTCATCAACCAATTCCTTCTGCAGCCCAAAAAACCTGAGCTGTGCTGCAGGACTGGGCAAGGCCCGATAACGTTCTGTAAGTTTGCAACCAAACACAGTTAGCTGACAAAAACTGTTGGACGAATCCATACCATAATTAAATATGTAGGGCTCTTTTCAAATGAGCTTATTGTGGCTTTTAGTTTTGGTAAAACTTTATCCATTTTCAATCTCTTGGTCAGGAGTGGTTTAAACACACAGTATTATGTATTTTCCAGGCCCACAGTGCCATTTTATAACATAATCAATTAACTATGTTACCTTTGGTTGTTATAAAAATGCTATTTATATCAAATATTACTTATAAGAAATGTCACTTGATGATTTAGCACCTTCAAATTGGGCCTCTCTCTCCTGCTTTTTTGAAACTCCATCTTCAGGAAGTCATCACAATATGGCTCCTCTACTAACCCTTTAACAACATTTTACCAGCATTGAACTGAGAAGTAGCTCCTATAATGAGCTCAGCTGATGTGCAGTTCCACCAGGTGTTTGCTAATTGCTGCTGGCTAGTCTGAAGGAGCTGAGTGGGTAAGTTACTGTGGAGGGCTCCTCTGTGAGGAGGAAGTGCTGAAACTTGGAAACTTTGAAGGCGGAGTTAGGTCCAACCAGGAGTTTAGCACAGCTGAATGGTTGCCATGGAGATTAAAGGACTTCTCAAACATGAATGTATGAATCAAGACAACACTCCAAGTATGTTTTTGATGAGGGAATAACATAAAATGATGTATAATTAAAAAAAGATCAACTTTACATAATACTGTCCCTTTAACACGGAGTGGGACACTTTTTACTCATTTGCTTCAAAATCCTCTTACTCCTGTTGCTTTTCTACCTATCTATAATCATCAAAATGAGCAAAAATCCTTTGTGCAGATTATAAATTATTCTGGATGAGGAGGTTTTGAGTTTATGCACACCTGGCCATACCAACACGTTTCTCAGCTACTACTTTATGTGTGAAAACATGATGAAGTCATACCTGTGATGACTTGCAGGAGAGTCATGAATGTCTCTGCACACTCTGGTGCCTTCAGCTCATCCATGTCACTGATGTCTTTGTACTGAGACGTCCAGGCTCCCTCAGCTGACAGCATAGCATCCATCTTCTCCACAGCCACTGTGAGCAAACGGAAAAAAACGCTCAGGAAGTGATCATCCCTAAACCACGAAAAGGACAAAGAAATTAACAATCACTGAATCATGGGCAAAAATGATCAACTAGTACACCACTGTTTGATTTAGAATTTTCCAGCAGACGCCAGAGTTGTTTCCTACATAGACAGGATGCAACATGAGCACTGAGTGATGAGATACGGCTTTAAACCCAACAAAAGAGGAAGAAACTGATGGACGGCAGTCAGGTAAGAACTCACTCTTCTTCTCCACGGCGAGCCACTTCTGAAGGAAGGCGTCCTCAACCAGGATGTGGAGCAGAGCGGGCAGCGTCGCCGGGTAGGAATGATGGCTTCTCAGGTCCTTCTCAAACTGCAGCACCTCTTCCACTAGGTGGCAGAAGAGCCCATCATCATACAGCATTCGAGATGCGTCACTGGCTACCTTCTCCTGGACTAAACACACCAGGCCTTGACACAGCGCCACCTGCAGGTAGACAGGGCCAACAGATTGCTTCTCTTGTCACCTATCAGGAGACTTTGTTCCTTTTTTCTGAATTCAGAGGATTTGTAGTTGAAACTTTCTGATGTTAAAACCTAAAGTTATACATTATAATTTTATACAAAACAAGAACTTGAACTTTAATGTTTTAATTTGGATAGATTAATAACAAAAAGATCATGTGTTAAAGTTAAAATAAATATATTTAAAAATTTTGGAAACAACTTGTTGAGATCAAAGATCTACTTTCCAAGAGTAGATAGCTGTACAGTTTTAGCTGTAAAACATTCTAAAAATCAAGCAGTCCAACCATTAAAAACATGAAATTTACATTCAGCGAGACCAACAACAGCCTAATGGTCTGACAGAGGAATAAATAATTACATTTATAATGAGTACCTGCAGTTCCATTCTAGGTTTTCAGAAAAGATTTCCACATGTCTAAGGTAAGCACTCTTAGCAAAGCTAGAACTGATCTCAGTGCCAGATTTGGATCCATTTTATTTCTCTCTTTTATAATCAACATACCTTGGCACTGGTGGTTTGTCCGGACCGGTCAAAGACTGGCTGAATCTTTTCCTCCATGAAGGTGGCGCTGTTCTCCATCCATTTCAGAACCTGAGTGAGATACCACTCTGGCTGGAACACACACAGACATGAGACTCTTCTAAAGCAGGGAACCAGTCTAGTTAGTGTAGAGCTAAACTCAAAACAGCTCATTTCCCCACACACAGTGCTTCATTAAAAAAGGTACTAAACCAAACAGGAAAGTGTTTAAAGGAGGAGTCCTGAAAGACATATTAACATTAAAACTCCTTTTATTATATTCAGTCTACTGCATTTTCATTTCTTCAACAGTAAAGAAAGATTCTTTAATTATAAATATGTAAGTGAAACTCAGCTGCAGTATCAAAAAAAGTCAATTAAACTCCATTGATATACATGAACTTCTAAAGCACAGAAACACTTTTAGGTCGAGATGGCAAGAAAATAACTGACAGGAAGATTAGAACCAATCCTCAAAGAGATTGTCTCACAGTTAGCTTACAGTTCACAAATAGAAAACAAAGCAACAGCAAAAAAATATGGAAGCAAGTTGGTAGAACTTCTTCTAAACATATAGGCCATAAGGAGGAAGAATTCTAGTTTATTTTACTTTTCATTCTGAGAGTAAATGTCACATGAAAGAACCATGGAGAGGTGTTAGGTTTATGACATCAGCTCCGCTGTGCGTTGGGTGTTCAGTGCAGGACAAACCTTGTGTATGGAGTTGGTTTGGCGATTTCCATAGAAGTGGTATCTGAACCTCTTGGTGAGCGGCTGCAGCATGATCTGAATGGGCAGACAGAGGGGCGGTGCTGAGGGGGCCAGGGTGGATGAAGAGCCAGGCGGCGCTCCTTGAGTGGAGGCTGAAGCCCTCTGAGATATGAGGTCATCGCTTTGAGGGGCGGTTACAGAAACCAACAGCCTGATGGAAGCTGACTGCAGTCAGTGTTTAAATCATAAAGCTAAAGGCTTTATGATTTAAACTTAGCATCAGGAACAATAGCTGAATTACTTATTATTTAATAATTTAAGTCTGTTAAAGGGGAATCTCAATAGATTAGAATATCACTGAATGTTCATTTATTCATTCAAATCAATTCAAAAGAGAGATTTTTACACTCACACAACATTATTTTTGTTGATTACTACCAGCTAAATTAAACTCAAAACTCATTTTAAAAAAATTCTTATGAAATTAAATTTTTACTTGAGAACAATAAAAAATTTAGAATTAAAAAAACGTTTTATTGTAGTCACATCTATGCACTGATAGATGTACAACAGGTTATTTAGTTCTCTACATGGACAGTCAGCCATAAACACCCACTGCTAAAGAAACTGACTGTTTACAGAGAAGTGGACCTGAATGTATGGAAAGTTGAGTGAAAGAAAAAAGTTAGGCAGAAAAGTGTGCACAAGGAAGTTGGACAGCAGCAGCATTAAGAGCTTTAATTGCTATGCCATGAAAAGGTGGATGGCGCCCCCTGGAGTCTCAATAATGGAAATTCTCAGACTTGGATGTAACTGGTTTTGATGCAGCCAAGTTAACTTATGATTCATATTCCATATGTACCAGAGACCATAACTGGAAACACTTTGCTGCCAACTAGAGGCTGGAGTTACTCTGAGTAATACCTCGTTTTCCTAACAACCCCACGTATTTGCCTGACCCGTGTGCCATGTTGAGATGAACAATCTCTACTCAGCTCAGGCTCTACTTCACGGTCAAACTCAAAATCAAAATCAAAATGTATGATACAGTCGGATTCAATAAATCAGAGTTCTGATGAGGTCAGCCTAAGAGTACCTCTGACAACAACAACCTTTAAGCAGGTATTAAACACGCTTTTCCCACATTTCTGCATTCAGTGGTTTTTGATGTAATATTCTAATTGTACTGAGCAGATCTGTACATGTGAAAGGATACGAAGTCTGCAGAGCCAGCAGCTGCAGCAGCAGTCCCTCCAGCTGGCTGCTCAGCTCCTGGTAGTTAGCAGGCGGCGTCACTGACTGGTTAGGTGTGATGATGGGCCACTGTAGCTGAGCCAACACTTTCTCAAAATCACTATGACAGATATAAAAAGGAGAATCAGACTTCTGAAGAATCTGACCTCCTGAGTGCCGGGGCTTTGAGGCAGAGCTACCTGGTCAGTCGATCCTTGATGATGTTATGCCAGAAACAAAGAGTTTTCCGGAGAAAGTCACGAAGATGGGAACATTGGGATTGGTTTAGACCAAAGTCCAGGGCTGCCATGCTCTCTACTCCCTTTATGGCATCCCATACACTATTGATCATCAGAGACTGCTGGACTGCAGCACTGTGGACACAGCAGCACACACACGCACCTTACATGTGATGCACAAAACTGTTTCCTAAACTCAATCAGGAGACAAAGTCACACACAATGTTTTCTCCCACATGCAGGGTACCATCATATTCATTCTTTGTCTCTAATACAGAGCCTTGTTGACCCCAAGACTTCTGGGAAAATATTCTGTGGACCGACGAGAAAAAAAAAAGGAACTTTTTGGATCTGGTCTAAAAGAGGCCGACTCTCTGTTTTGCGTTTCTCTCCTTGTATTTAATAACTAATCCAGGTTCTTAACCATCTCTCCTGGTTTACTGTACCTAAGCTCTTCTATGTGGTGAAGGCACTTCAGGTATTTCATGGATTTCTCTATGAAGTCCACATGGTTACACGTCTGGCCCAGATCCTCCATCCACTGCTTGGTCCCCTGTAGATGCTAAAGAGCAACAAGATCATCATAAATACAAACATCATAAAACACACATAACACAACTAGGGTTGAAACGATTAATCATGATGAGTCAGTTAATTAAATAGTCCTCAATTAATTTAGTAGTTGTTTATTTGAGCTCTACTGCGATGGACTGGCGATCCGTCCAGGGTGACCCCACCTCTTGCCCATTGATAGCTGGAGATAGGCACCAGCACCCCTCATGACTCCAACGGGATAATTGATTAATTGTTAACTGGAATGTACAGACTAAAACAAAAAACTACACATTCAGAGTTGTAACAAAATGTTTAAACAACATTTAAACATTTTGCATTTAAAATAAAAACATATTTGTCTGTAAATATGTTTAACTTCACTTGGTTCAAACTCACTAAAGGAAGCAGTTATTGCATTTTAGGCAGTTAAAATGACTATTTTATCATTGGGTTATTTGTTTATTTGCATCTTTAATTTATTTCATATAATGTATAGAAAAAGCTTAAGTGGTTAAATGACAAATCTGTAGAACGAGACAATTATTTTATCCAACTAATTGACTAATTGTCAAATAACTGATTGCTGAAATGATCATTAGTAAAAGGACAGAAAGAAAATGCATGGAACCAACTGGACAGACAGACAGACTGTGGTAAGATTTCTAGGTGAAAATGCAGCATTAATCAGTGGGAACTGTTCACATGATGATATCAGCTTTAAATCTGACCTTTGGACACTCTGACCTAAAACTATGTCTCTCGTTGTTTCTCTGAGCTCTACCTGCTGCAGCCTGTTGGAGATGCGCTGCTCTCTCTGCAGCAGCTCGTCCAGAGAACATCTGACCTCCACTGCAGCAGAAAGAGCTGCTGCAACTTTAGGAGGAACAGAACTGCTGACAGTCACAACCTGAATTAAAAAAGGAGACATTCACATTGGACTTGATATTGTCATAACTTGTGTTTACGTCTGTGTTTACTCAGAGTTGAGCCAACCGACCTGCTCCTCCAAAGCTTCGGTCTCCTCTCGGATCTTTTCCAGCAGCTCACAAACATTCCTGGAGGATTTCAGGATGTCGCTCTGCTCCTTCTCCAGAAACTCCAGTCCGTAGTCCCCCTGCTCCCCCAAATCACCAGGAACTCCTTCATTCCTCTGAGAATCCTTCTTTTTTAACTGGTCGCTACTTTTTCTCATTGGGGAGTCCTGTTGCTCCACTGGAACTGCAGCCATTTTCCCTTTAATCTACCGGGATGACGTTGTCTTTCCGGCGAGTACAAATCGAATGTTAAAGTTATTGCCCCCTGCCGCTTCGGGGTGGTATGAAAGCAGAATGAAGGCCAGTGTTTTGTTTGTTCTTGTTGACTTGTATTATGAATTGAAACACATGAATTGAATGATATCCAAAGATGATGTGCAAATCCGTTCGGCTAGGATGAATTTCCAGACCAACGTGAAAAGCAATAAAAAGTACATGTTTGGGAAACATAAGCAGAGATGAAAGCACATTAGCAATGTCAACGTTATCAGACTCAACCATAGAAAGGAACAAAAACCCCGTAATACACCGAGAGGGAGTCCTCTCGGTGTATTAGGCAGGGTACTTTGGAGACCCAATTTTTAAGTATCAAAAATCATCAAAGCACACAATAAAATGTCAACATAGTCTGTTTATTAGAGTAAACAGGTGTTGCTCTACCTACTGGCACAGATTGCATCTACTGGAGAAAAATGTTTCCGTTAGATTTGAACGACCCAAAATGCCAACCTTCAGCTTCTAGAACACATTATAGATTATTCAAATGACGGACCTTTCCGTCAGTCCCATACCTTATTTGGAAATGGGACTATTGCATTCCGGAAATAAAGGGGGCGCTATTTTCATAATCACTAGTATAAATACATTAAAGACGCGGAGTGTACTTGATGATTATCTACTTGATGACTATCTGTCTAGTACTGTCCACCTGTCAGTGACATACAGAAATATAAAGCAAACATAACAACATAAACATTTTAATAAATAATCAAGTAGGCAGACTTTCCAGCTCTTCCAGGAAAGTTGTTCATTATGGCAGGAGCACAGACTTTGTGATTAACACCCTCTAACTACAGGGAGTCACATTCTCAGAAATTAACAGCAATATTTAAGTCAGATTTATTTGCAGAGCACATTTCAGCAACAATGCAGTTCAAAGTGCTTTACATTATAAAAACATAGTACAGTAACCAATTAAGAAACAAGCAATAAACATTACATTTTGTCAAATACCATCTTCAAATTCATCAAGAATAATAATCTAGCAAATGCACATCAAATATATTCATCAGCGTTCAAGTTATAATCAATTTCAACGAACTCAATGTTTCAGCTGTTTTGCAGTTTTCTGGAAGTTTGTTCCAGTGAGTAATATTTAGATATTCAATCTTTCACTGTCATGATCCGTGTTTTTTTTCGAGTTTTTCTGTGTATTTATTTCAAGTTCTGTGTCTCTGTGCTCTCCGTGTTGTCCTGTCTGCCCTTGATTATTCCCAGGTGTGTCTCGTTCCCTTGATTACCCTCTGTGTATTTAGTCCCACCTGTGTCCTGTGTTCC
>CAEGAG010124326.1:0-15024 GCA_903067065.1 Brachyrhaphis terrabensis | reverse complement strand
TCATAGTTTTGATGCCTTCAGTGTGAATCTACAATGTCAATAGTCATGAAAATAAAGGAAACTCATTGAATGAGAAGGTGTGTCCAAACCTTTGGTCTGTACTGTATATTAATCATTTGGAATAATCTGGAGGTCAGCAATTCAGCAGAAAATCTATGAATACTGAGCCATGAGGTGCAAAGTAGGTGTTGGTCCATCATCAAAATCCCAATAAAATACATGAAAGTTTGTGTAAACGTTGGAAACGGCGAATTTATAGAAGCCTGCATGGATCAGAACCCTCCATTAAAATCAGTGTCAGATTCAGGTTCAGTTAAGAGAAACTGTTTCAATGTGAATCTTAGAACAGAACAACGCTAAGAACAAATCATTGCGGACCTCTCAGGACAAGATGTCCTCTCTCCTCCGGATCACTGCTGCTGCTTCCTTAGATCTTTATACACACTGTGGCTTGAGTAATATGTTTCCCCCCCGTATTATTACAGCACTAAACTCAAAAATGAAAGAAAAAGACTGACTTTGTTACAGAAATTTGGAGGGGTTTTTTCTCCTAAAAGATCTTTGTTAAATTCTTCCAGTGCTGCTTGAGCTTCAAATAGTTTTCATCAATACAAAATTTTTTTTTTAAATATTTCAGACTTTCTCTAATAAGACTTGTGATTATCTAACACCAAATATAATATACTTCAGGAAGGATTAATACACAAAGTGGAAACTGTCTAAGGTAAATGTTCCACAAATATTTTGGAATTATGAATCTGCAAATAGGTGGGGGTCCACTGCATTCCTTCTTGTCCCCATTTCCTTTCATTTTTATACATTTTTTTTGTGCAGTTCTTTTTTTCTGTCTTCATCTACGCATAGAGGAAAAGAAGGGAAAGTTGACATTTTTAAGTCTTCTAGCAAATTATTTTGCTTTTGCATTTATTTTCATCTTTCACCATAACTATTTATTAAATCCTTTTGTTTAATCTACATTTTCTCCACCTTTTCATTTTGGAGTCGTTTCATTTTTCCTCATTTCCTTTACACATAAAGGAGGAAGTTGTCAACAAAATGTTTAAATTATTTATTTTACTTTTCCCATTTTTCCCCCTTTTCTTTCCATTTTTCTTTTCATCTTTCACACATAGAATATGAAATGACCCCTTTAATTTATTTCTTTTAATTCATCTACTGTGACAGAATAACTTTCAGTTCGTCTCGCAAAAGACCAAAAGTTGTCTTCACAAAAAGAAAAAAAAAAATTGTTTTGTAAAAGGAAAATAAAGCAGTTTAATCATCCTGAAGGAGGTAGAATGAAAATCTCTGGCTTTAAGCATCTGGAATTTTACTGTGAGATCTACATATTTCAGTGGATCATAGGAATCTAAACTATTTATAATATCCTGTACATTACTAGAGAACTGTTCTCCTCAGCCTCGAATTGAAATAAAACATGAATCTGGCGGATTACTGCCGGCTGCTGATTCACTAAAGCCTCTATTTCATTCAATCTGATCAAAGCGGGATTTACAGGACGACAATGTGAGGCTGCGGGTTTTGGTTCCACTGCTGAGAGAGAGCGACCACTGTCAATAGTGAGCAATTCCGTCACGTCTCATTAGCTCCTACTCAAAAGTATCAGCTCCGTGATGAGAAATGAGCATCTTGTGACATTCCCGTCTCCCTCCCGCCTGTCGCTCCTCTTGTGAATGAAATAGCCGCAGCAGATCAGTGCCAGCTCCGGGCGCAGAGGGAATCTGGTTTGGGGAAATCGTTTATCTTTCGCCTCATTTGCTCAGCCAGGTGCATGTGCGCCGGATTCCCTGTTAGATAACAGTTTATTCCCTCTGCCGACAGGCAGACATTTAGTTATCTGCGTGCTCAGGGAATCATGGAGCAGCCTCAGATTTAATGCGATGCGCTGGTGAAAGGTGTTACGCAACCATCTTGTGAACTGGCAGAGATGGTCTCATCACTGAGCCGTCTGATGTTACAGCATGGAGAATATCTTCTGTCAGGGAGGTGGGCTAGGTTTAGATTTACTCTGATTTCAGGCAAGAAAAAAAGAGTTATGACAAATATTGTAGTTTTATCAACTGAACTGAATGCTTTCCTACTGACTGGGAGTATAATAAAAGATATAAATGTCTTCAATTTCCTCATTAGAAGTAAAAAAAAAAAAAAATGTAAGTTTTTTTTTAAATAATAATTACATTTTTTTAATTTAACCTGTACACACTGAGATGAACTGTAAATTTTCGTGAACTATTGTTAAAAAACATGAATGTCTATGTGCCACAGAAAGCGCTGTAGTAGGTCAGCCGGGCCAAACATTGAGAAGTTTTACTTTTTGTTATCAAACATTATGAAGCCAAAAGAAAAAACCTCAGGGCCAAGCTCGAGAATCAACTCAAACCCAGTTTCACACAAATACAAGGAAGCTAGCATAAATGTTTGGCTGTTGACCGGGACAGTTCAAGGTCGTGATCAAGCTAATTTTCTTGTCTCTTCTACCAAGAGACATGCAAATGTAGCAGTGTGATGTTGTTACACTAGATTGTCAAGTCAGAAGTTACTCCGGTAGGAAATTATATGAGCACCGGCAGCTTTTATTTTGAAAAGGCGACAGAACCACTCCAAAACAGCGGGTAACTTCCTGTCTCAAAATTATTATTTTTAATAAAATGTAATGTGTTGCAAATAAAACTGTGAATTATTACCGTTACTGTAATAATTCAGTTTTGAGCAAATCAACCAGGCTGAGCAGAGTGTAATTTTGTCAGTTGACGTTATGCTCGACTGTGATAAACAGGAAGAGGAGGTTGCAAACTAGACCACACATCTTGGAGAAGACACAGTAAATCATAAATCGACAAAATTATCAGTTAGTAATATGAACGACAATGCAAAAATAATGAGATTTTAACAGAAAAATGTCATTATTGCAGAATTGAACATCAAGACGTCTCCTCTTACGTCTAATGAGCACCAGCACAAATAAAGTATGAAAGTAATGCATTAATGTAAACAATAACAAATACATTTGTCATTGCATGCTTGTTTATTATTTGTCATGCAATAAGTTTGTTCAAATGCATGAACAAATTTATTCACGTTGTTTTAATTGCATTTCTCATTTAATAGAAACACTGCGATTGCGAATTTGTGTTTTTTCAACATTAGCAAAATACTGAAAGGTTTGGAGCACATTTGCAAGTGGAGATGCAGCTGATTAAAAGAATTGGAGAATTGGAGCATCTCCAATCTGCAGGATGGGTTTTTGTCAGGCTGAGTCGTCATAAACCTGAAAACATTCAAACTCTGTCTACGTCTGTTGTTTCCTCTCAACAGAAACCTACTGGACTCACAAAGTCCTGACGTAACAGGAGCAGGTCGACTGGTTCTCAGCTCTGTTACCGTTCAGCGCTCTTAAACCGCTGACCGCCTGACCTTTGCAGAACGCACATGGATGAGCAGAAAACACGGCGTGAACCCAGCACAGGAAAAGCAGGTGTTGCTGTCTGTCCATGTCACATCGAACTTCGTGGTTAATGTAGGCTTAAGATACTTAATGGAGCTTAGCAAACGTTCAAGCAGGAATTAGAGTGTTGTTCAGCCGCACAAAGGCTTTAATTCTTTCCTGACATTCTCTAATCTCTGCATCCACTTTTCAGTCCTCTAGGAAAGAACATGTTGGAACAGTTGCTGCACAGCATGCCTCAACACATACTTAAAAACAACGAGTGATGCTACAGAAAGAAATCAGCTTTCCTCCCCCCCACTAATGAAAACTGGTACTATAAATTTATGCTAATGTACAGAATTTCACAAACACAAGGTGCATCATGCAGAGTTAAGTCCTGGCATGTTGCAGGAGGAAACGTACATGTCGTTGCCTGCTGCTGGTGGAGCAACCGATCAACATTTAGAGCTTTTTCTCCCCACTGAACCAGTTACTAATTCAGAGTAAAAGAATGTGTTTGCACGTCAGACGGTTGAAGTGAAAGAGGAGCTCCTGTCTTGTTGGATGTCTCCAGTTTTTTTTTTTTTTTTTGTTGTTGTTGCTGAAGGACCGAACTTTCAGTGAGATTGCATCAGTGCGCTTCCTCCAAGTGTGCATGTTTTTCCCAAAAGCGCTGCTGAGAGGAGTAATGATGGCATTGCCCTGTTAGCGCGCGCCCAGCCTGAGGGAAGTCAGACTTTCACACCCTCATTATCTCTCCAAACTGGAGCTGCAACTTACTGGAAAGTGGGCCAGAGTCGCTTTTTTAAAACAACAACAAGAAGGAAAGGAGACGCATGACAAAAACACCAAGCGGAATGTTTTGCATTCTTTTTTCCCAACTAGACTCTATAATAAGACAATGTTCTATTACTTTAATTACAGATGAGATAGAGATGATTATTAGATTTTTTTTTTTTGTCCAATCAAAACAAAATGTTATATTGGTGCTGGTTCTTAAAACATTCCTTTCTGATAAAGCTTATCTGAAGATATCTGAGGACATAATTACTACCTTTCCTCTATCACTATATTCTCCTACTACTCTCCAATTATTCACTGTTACTTCAGCTTTTAACTTTATATTTTCTGTTTATTTACTCTTCGTAAAAACAATACCTCGTGGCCCAGCTAAAACCCAGCAGTGAACTACGTTACGTGATTCGTTCCTGTTCAGAATTGTCTGTATTTTCCTCAAGAACACAAGTCAGCCAACTAAATTATTGTAATTTGCTCAAGAAATGAAAGCAGGCCACATCATAATCTCATTAACCAATGAAACAGTCGGGTTTCTTTTAAGTTTAGGTGGTTTAAAAAATACTTCCTGGTTCATTTTTTGTTTCTAGAAAAAGATGACAGAGAAAGTATGCAGAGTTCTATTTGTGTAGCCATATTTAACATGTCCAGACTAAAATGTCATGTTGAACCATTTCCCTGATGAAGCGTTATTAAAGCTAGTTCCAAAAAAATAAAACCTTTAATCTTCTAGAAAGTTTGGTTAAACTTTCTTGAAGATTTGAATTAGTGATGAATGAGTTTTTTGTTGTTTTGATGGGAAACGCTTTAAAATAATTCCTACAACTTGATTTTTTCCCACACTTGTCACAACCACAACTTGACTGGAGCTTTATGTGCTTATACCAAAACAAAGTGGTGCAACATTGTGAAACTTCACACATGTTAATTATGTGTGAAGTTTGTAACTGTAACATAAGAAAAATGTGAAAAAGGTGGAAGGATGTATATGAATATTTTACGCTGCCGTTCAGTAGGAAGAACCAGAGACCAAGGTGAAAGTGAAGCAGCAACAAGTTCTCTGAACTTCCTCTGCCTTCCAAGCAGAAGGTGTCTGACAAGGGTTCATGCGGAGGACATGTGTGTGCACGCACTCACAAAACGGAAGCCATGGTTACTGTATCCCTGGCATCGGAAGTGGGCTTTAAATAACCCTCCAGTATATCTGTGTGTCTGTCTATCGGCAGGGAGGTGAGCATTGACTTCCATCTATTCTGTGAATGCGAAATCTATCTGCCTGGAAAAAGCAGCACACTTCTCAATGACTATCTGTCAATTACACACTTACCCCCTTTTCCACACACTCCTTAGATAACAAGATACCAATTAGAAGCCTGGGTTAATTAGGGCTAAATAACAACACTCACAAGGTGCAGCTGTATGTGAATTTAAAAACATGTGACTGACAGGATGAGGTATAGTCGTGGGGATGCAATTTATCAACACAAATTCAATCCGTTTGCTTCAATTTCTGTAACTATTACCTACATAAACGATGGACGATGAAGAGGCTGATGAAGGGTAGCCGGAAACATCTCAGAGTGTGCAGCAGATGGTCGCCGGCGGCTGCTGAATGACGTGACGGTTTCTACGGATCGCCTCGCATCTGCCGCCCGTGTCCCACGTCATGTGATCGCATGTCATTTACGTGCACATCTGGCCCAGAAGCGCTTTTCGTCAATGATGGGACTTCGCTTTACAGCAGATGGCACTGTGCTGCACTTCACTTTCCCAATGGACGTGTCTGCTCATAAACACAGACTTATTTCCAGGAACATGAAATGCGGCGCCACTAAGAAATAATGGAAAGCTATGAAAATATCAGTGCAAACAAATCGTGCAGGGCTGACGCAACCCTGAGGCCCACGTTTGAGAAATAAATTCCTGTCAAGTATGTTCGGATTTCAGTTGACAAATTTTATAAATTACACCAAACAGGAGTCAGTAGCAGAACAAGCTGTTCTGGCAGAGAGCGTTTTTTGTTTTTTTATGGGTGCAAACCAAAAATGGATTCTCCTAAGAAATGTGGCATTGATGCTGCAACAAATCCCGTGGTGTGGAACTATTAACGCTCAGAGTGAACGGGGACGTTTGGGTGTTGCGGCAGATAATTACCTCAAGGGTAATCACCGGCCCGAGGTAATTATTCGTTGTGCTATATTCAACACAACTACTATAGTCTGACATTTATAAAACAAGCACTTGACAGAGTTTGGCTACATCGAGACTCACTGCAGGAAAAATAAGACATCCGGAGCGGACAGACAGCAGGTAAAGCAGCGGACAGCTACTAACGCTCACCTGGAAGAGCATCACGATCAGAGAGCTGAACAAATAACCCGAGAAATAATTGAAGTCTTCGAGCTGGCAGTGACTTTGAATGAATGTTTCCTTTTTTTCTTGACATTATTTGATACACGCAGTGTTGTAAGATTTATTTGACTCATGTATAATTTAAGGTAATGATAACTTTGCCTTTAAATATTATTTTACTCATGGCATGTTTTTCAGTTGTCCTTTTAACTGAATAGCTGCTGTATTGTGCCTGCTGTCCATCTTTTCATCGGGGTGCGCTTCTTCACATCTGCTTCTGATGATGAAAACTGCCGCAACATTAACCAACTCAACGTCTCACTCGCATTTTTAAAACAAATACAATATGAAGCGGACTTAAAGGCCAAACCCAGGATCAGGACTGTTATCAGCTTGAAGCAACAAGCTATAAAAGATACAAACCTGGATTTAGACTCAATACAAGCTTGAAATGTGGAGCGGTTCAGAGTAAATGCCATCAACAAGAGCCAAATCTAGAAAAGCTAGCTTTAATGAAACGTTGGCTTAAAAAGATGAGCCTACAAAAAAAATTGATGATTAGTGGTGTGCAGTACTCTATTCATTTCACAACACAAGACGATACACAAGGACAACTTGTGGCAAAATCTCTGAAACTGATGTTAGTTTCCATTTTCTACAGAATACCCAAAATGTTGAGAAACAATTTCAAAGTGGGAGCTTCTATATTTGCTTCTTTTTTGTATTTGAGTTGTTCTAAAGATGGACAACATGTTTGTTAGCTGATACAGCGCTGTGATGTAGACTTTCTCCCTCTGCAGAAATCTTTTATAAAACAGTCAATGACTGTAAAGCAGATAATTTGGGAATAGCAATCTGGTCCTGGAACAGCATTTGATATTACCTACTGTGTGCTCAGCCTTTTTGTCTTTTTATGTCTATTATTGTACAAGAAAATGGCTATAGCTGTCCAGAATGTTAGCAGAATCTAAAACGAGCAAGTTTTACAGTGTGGCTTTTTCTACTAATGAAACTTTTGACCAGATTAGGAAACACTCACAATTATGCTAACAGAGTAAAGACTGCATAAACAAAGGATAGAGATCCTGTGTAAACAAGGCATTTTTTGGACATCCTCAGAGGATGCTTTACTGTTATCAAGTGCCGAAATGTCACATAGACCGGAAATTTTCCAAAAGAAAAAAAAATCTAAGTAATTCTGTCAAAAAAAGAAATAAAAAAACCCCCCTTTTTTTCCCTAGTAAAGGAGTTATTTGAGCATCACACGATACAATTTCATATCTGAGCTAAGAATCACTTTTAGGAAAAAAACAACAACAACAAAAACACACAGTCCAGTGTGCCTCACACACATCCACACAGATGTTGTTTGCAGTGAAAAAAGAAATCCCTCCTCCTGTCTTTCCCAGAATCCATTGTTGATTCTCGCAGTGTGCTTGCAGGTTACATGTAGAAGGGGCGGAGCTAAAATGTCAGAGGTCACTCAACAAAATTGTTTCTGCTCTTTGGTCTCCCATCTCTGTGTCCTTCTATTGCTGCAGCTTTTCATGTCCCCCAGGCCCCCTTCTCTTTGATTCCTGCCATATGATCCCAGTTCTCTTTAATAACGGGGCCCGACAGTGCAGTCGGTCCCTGAGTGTACGTGAAGCAGAACACGCCATTTCTGGTCTCCGGGGGCTTTGTTCTGGGACCTCGACGTTTTCACAGTTCATCAGATCAGCAGGGGAGCCGCGAAGGATTTCAGTTCAGAAATGAAGCTCTGATTATCACCAGTTGTAAAAAAGCTACATAAATGTTCTCAGCACAGATTTATTTTGGCTTCTAAATTTTAATCCATAAATGGATTTCTCAAAATTGACTGTGGAACATTTTCAGTTTACACAACAGAACGATTTAAGTGTCTAGGCTGCGTAATGTTTTACTGGTACGTGATGCCAGATCGTCCACCCCGCTTCAGTGATATCAAGGGTCAGAGTTATAAAGCTGTGAGGTCAAACACTCAAGCTCATTTTGTCTCTGGTTCAGTGATTCAGCCATGGTGAATCTATAGCGCCATCTAATGTAGCACATTGGAACCAACCAACCTTGCCAGATGGGCCAAAATGTCAACTTGGGTCGACGGTGTCACAAGTAAATTTTTTTATTTTAGGAAAAATAGCAAAAACTATTTCATTTTTACCTACTCAACAATAAACTAATCATGCAATGTTTTAATTTAAAAAATGGATTTTATAAATCACTGTAGATTTTAAACACTTAAAGTTCACCCAGCTAAATAAAAGACAATATTTTAGCTTTTTTAGGTTGGTCATTTTTTTCTAGATATTTTTGTGTTCTTTCAGCAAAAAAAAAAAAAAAAAATCATTATAGAAACACACTCTTGCTTCAGTCTGCCCAGAGTAAAAGTCAGTTAGTAAAAGTCAGTGGATGATTGTGATTCTATTTACTACTAAATTCAATTAAAAGGAAAAAACATGGCAAATGAAAGATGAATATTTACATTTTTCAATTCATAAATATTTGAATTTGCCTGTATTTTTTTTTTTTTTTTTTTTAACGGCAAACCAAATTTCGTTGCCCCTTTTGGGCAAAACTTAAGTAACAACAAGCCACAAAAATTCGACTTTTCACAGTAAACTTTTCTTAAAGCGATACCCTGTTGTAAAACTAAACATTGTTTTGGGTCAGTTGTTTTCCATTTTCTTGGTTCAGAATTTTTTTATGAGATATGAACCAGACTTGCTTTGAAAATTCAATCTATTTCTCCAATATTAATGGAACGGCGAACTCAAATACGCTTCTGAATATGTGTTTGAAGGGATGAGCTTATGTTAACTATGGAAATAAAATAAACTAAATGTGCTGTTGTACGGAGCATTTTACATGCTAATATTGTAACTTGTCTGTATCTGAAACTTCCACCATAAAAATGAAAAAAAAAAAAAAAACTGAAATTCTTTCAGAATCAACTGGAATGGAATCCCTCAAAAGTTGGAAGTTACAATCCACCACAACTCTGCAACACCTAGAGACTCCATTTTCTTCAGTTTTAGCTACGAATGACAAAAAGTGATTAAAGCTATGACTTATGTGTCTCATTTTTAGCTGTTGTATGAATGGAATCCGGTTGACTGACAAGTCAGTCATGAAGGCTACAGTCTATCAATCCCCTTCAGTTCTTCAAACTGAAATCTAACCCCAGGACAAAGCGCGATCCGTCGATGATGCGGTCATCACTCAGAACAGCTGTTAGGATGACCGCAAACATGGAAATGACAGAGAAACCATAAATGGAGATAGTATTGTATTGTAGTTCATCAAATGGCTGATCTAAACACCACAGAAAAAACAGAACATAAAAAAAAATGTTGAAAAGTTTTTTTAAGACAACTAGTTTAAGTGGATGTTTCCAGATGGAGTGAAGTTAGGACCTGTACTGAAGGTCGTTAATCTCAGTGGACAGTTTGCTGTGCGTATCAGCAGCTCTGAAGTGAAACACTCTTGAAGCGATAGCCTAAAGAGCTCTGGTCTGAGAATGCAGGCAGGAACTAATCAACACCAGGAACACAAACGGTAACTGCTTAAGTCCTGACACTTGCAGCGAAAACAGAGAAAGATAACTTGCACCAAGACAAAAACCATTTTAACTTATAGTTTACGTTGATCATAATACATCCTGAGTCTGTAAGTGGACTGTTTTGCATTGCTTCTGATAGATCCCGTTGAGGGTAGTTGTATCTGTGAAACTTTCAGTTTTACTGTCCATTTGAGGCCCCTTGCTCTGCATGTTTTAGATGTTGCTCTATTTCAGAGTAGCTGATTCAAATGATTGCATGACCATCAAGTACTGCAGAAGCCTGATAGTCACCCACAGATACAACCCAGGTGTGTGGCAAAAGGGAAAGACCTAAAACATGCAGGGCAGGGGGAGTGAGGACTGGAATTGAGAAACACTGGATTAGGACAATGTTACAACAAGTTTAGAATTAAAACAAGCATTCATGTAAAGTCCTAAACATAGCAGTATTTAACATAACTTCTTCATTGATTTTGAATGACTGTGTTTCTATAATGATTGTCACAAGGAAGTCCAGCAGGCGGGGTGTCCTTTCTCTTCCGATGTTTAGCTAAGGATATCTTTTGAACTGAGTGATCCAATGCAGGACTCTATCTTTAGTGGGCTGTTGTCTCTGAATGGAGAGCCTAACTTTATCTGACCCTGCGTCATGAAAGCTGTTTATTTTTAGGAGGGGGGCTTGCAAGTGGCAGCAGCTGCAAAAGCATTTAATGACCCTCTCCATTCCGGCCCTCCCTCTGTCACTTTAGCTGCTGGACAATGATTGAATCAGAGCTGAGGCGTGCACGAAATAGACCAAAAAAAGAGCCTTATTTTCCTTTATGCCACCTCCAACCTTCTACCAACAAAGACAGAAGCGAGCGGGAAGTGACAACTGTGACCCAACAAATGTGAATGGAAGGTTTATTTTTGTCTCTTATGTAGCAGCTAAAGTGAGCTGAAGGTGTGCTGAGTGAGGACCCAAGACAAGCAAAAGCTTTCAACAGGAGGCAAACAGCAGAAAGCAGCTACTGGAGACGGGTAAGTATTGGATGTTCTTTCTCGGTTCAAAAAGAAACAGTTGAACTCTGGTCTGCCAATGAAAAGGTAACAAATATCATATCGCTAGCTGTAATCTTTGCAAGTGTTTCAGTCACAAAACCCCCCACAAAGCACTGCCCACTGGTGCTTTAGTGCAGGACTGTCTAAAAGGCATCCTTGGGGAAATTTGCAGCAATCTGAGCAATTTTGGGCGGCTTTCGACCACTATTCAAGAATGAACAAAATTTCGTTTGCCTTACAGACACAAAAAAAAGAAAACTCAAGACAAAGCCTCCAAATAAAGAGTAAAGATATGTATAAGGTCTCAGAAACCTTGGTCCATTTCAAATGAAATGATCTTACTGGACCAATATAACTTTGAACTGAACAGTTTTGAAATCAAACCTTTAATTTGAGCACATTTCTACATTAGGAAATAATGTAGAACAGAAACTCATGTATTACATAAAAAGTTCCCCCGATTAATTTAAAAAAGTAACTTAATCATTTTAAAAATTCATTACATTAATTTGATGTATTTTTACCTTAAATTAAGCTATTATTTGTTTGTGTGAATTTTTTTTAAACACTGAATAAATATACTCACATTAAAGGTTGGACGTTTTCTATTTCAATAAAACAAAAATTGTGAAAAGATGTATAGGTATTTTCATTAGGAAAAAATGATACTGTTGAGTTCTAACCTTGCGGTCAACACAGAAACCAGCCAACAACTTAGAAAACAGAGACATGAACAACCCAACCCATCCAGCTGTTTTTAATGATCAATGCCAATGAATCAGCTGTCACTGCAGGTATGATTCCCACTTTTTTTTTTTTTTTCTACAGTGACACATGGTCTCATGCTTCTTATTTTGGAGCACTTTATAAATACACTGTCAATGAGCTACAGCACCAACTGTGGGAGAACCAAGGGCCGACTGCGTTTACTCAAAGTCTAATCCACTAAAAAGTGATGCAACTCAAAATACTTAAGACAGCTAGCTTCATTAGCTGCATTCAGCCTTTTGTAAACTGCTAAGGGTATCTTTTATTCTTTGTGAGGCACATTTCTAAAAGGCATTCCCTAGATTTGTGACAAACTTTAATTAGTAGCAGATTTTCTACTAAAATGTATGTTTTGTTTACCCAACAGCTTCTCACAGAAGACAAGCATATAATTTTTGGACAAAATCAAAAAAATTTGGACAAGACCTCTTTCATAACAGTTGACATTATCATGGATATTCTTGGAGGTGCACCTCGTGTTTTGGGCTACCCCCGCCCTGTTGTGGCACAGTTTGGGGCAGATGCAACCCTAAGGTGCCAAATTGGTGGAGACCCTCATCCGGATGTCATCTGGGAACGTAAAAACATTCAAATTCTGTCTGAGGGGCGGTACAAGATCTCACAGGAGGGAAAAGCATACCTGTTGACCATTACTGGAGTTACCCAACAAGATGCTGGTCAGTACATATGCAAGGCTAGAAACAGCGTAGGAGAAACCTACGCAGCAGCCTCACTCAAAGTGGAAGGAGAGCTTCTTGACAATAATGGAGAATCAATGCAATCAAACAGTAATGGCATAAAGGAAAATGGGGACTTAGGGGGAACCCTAAATGGCTACAACATGTTGCAGAAAGAGAAGGAAATGAATGGAGACTACAAGTGGAGGAATCAAGCAAATGATCAACAGAAAGAGATTGATTTAACATCAAACGATAAACCAAGATTCCTCATCAAGCCTTTGTCCCTGCGTGTGGATCGTGGAGAGGATGCCGCCTTCTCATGTAAAATCTGGGGCACACCTTTGCCTGAGGTGACTTGGGAGAAAGATGGGAAGAAGCTCAATGATATCTTTGAGAACTCTCACTTTAGTGTGAGCATGCAAGACGGGGGCTGGTTTCAGCTCAAGATCTACAGAACGCGCATGCCGGACAAAGGCGTCTACACCTGCAAGGCCGTGAACTCCTATGGCGAGGCCTTGGCGGGAGCTGTCCTCCTTGTCGAGCCCATTCCAGAGCGAGAAGACAGTAAAACGTCATCAAACAGTCATGTCGGCAGCCAGAGGTCACCCAAGCAAAGAGGCGGGCGGTTCAGTTTGTCAAAGCTCGCCGAGGAGCCACCCATCAACCCATCCAAAGTCAAAAAGTTTGTAGTGACAGAGGGGAAGCATGCCAAGTTTCGGTGCTTTGTAACAGGCAAGCCCAAACCAGAGATCATCTGGAAGAAAGACGGGGTTCCTTTGGAACCCGACAGACGACACTTGGTATTTGAGGATCGGGAAGGCTACTACACGCTGAAGGTTCTCTACTGTAAAATGCAGGATACAGGACTATATGTATGCGCTGCATCGAACACTCTGGGAAACACCCTGAGTGCTGTTCACCTGACTGTGAAGGGTAAGTTAAATACGTTTGGATTTATTCAGGGAAAGGAGGACAGTGTTGCATATTGTTACAACTTTGAGGGATTAAAAAAGAAATAAACCTAGTAGCTTTTTTAGAAACATTTAGGAGAGAATCAAATGAATTAAACTAAATCATACTGTAATGAAATCAAAAATAAAAACTATTAACTTGCGCAGTCAGGAATTAATCCGATATTACCAGTTTTAAATAAAAGTGATTTATGCATATAATAAAACAAGGAATGTTCCGATTCCAGTTTTCTGACCAATGACTGATGTTTAATAAGCCTGACCTGCTGACTCCAATTTTTTTGTGTGAAAATATAAATGTAGTGACAAAGTGCCTAAGTTAAAACTATAGACAAGTTGCATGTTACTGCTTACATCTGGAAACTTTGCACATGAATAAAGGCATGGTGTATGAAGCCACAGGAAAAAGTTCTTACATTGGTAAAAATCAATAATCTTTTTCCATTCTTATCCAGACTAGAAATATTATCAGTTTGCAACTTTTCCAAACTGTATGTGAAGCCATAATGTCAATTCTAAAATCAGAACAAACTACCTGCAACCTCCTTTGTTCCTCAGGGCCTGCCGTGCGGTTCAGACGGCCATTAACAGACGTGGAGGTAAAGGAGAGGGATGTCGCTGTGCTGGAGTGTGAGGTGCCTGATGAGATGATCCCAGCTGCCTGGTACCTGGAGGACCAGAGGTTGATGCCTAGCAGTAAGTATGGGATGGAGCAGAAAGGGACCAGACGAAGACTCACCATCCATGATGTTGGAATGGATGACGACGGGGTTTATCTTTGTGAGATGCCTGATGGAGCAAAAAGCATTGCCGAGCTAGCAGTAAAAGGTAGGATGCATGTAATGTCAATCATCTTATTCACAATCTCTTTTTGGAATAAAATGGGCAAAGAAAGGACAATGAAACATTTTCGAACGAACAGGCACAATTGTTCGTAAACTACCTCGGAAACTGGAGGTGCTGGAAGGCGAGAACGCAGTGTTCTGTGTCGAGGTTGAGAGTGATGAAATGGAGGTCCACTGGTTCAAAGATGGTCTGATGCTACACGAGACGCACCAGACCATCCTCAAGGCTTTCGGCAAGACCCACATCCTGGTTTTTGTCAACGTGGCCTATCATGACTCGGGGGTCGTGACGTTTGTTGCAGGAAGATCTAAAAGCTCATCACGACTCAAAGTCAAAGGTACAGTCTACACATGCAAAATTAGCCAGACCTGCTGTTGGAATGAACTTATGAAGAACTGAAGGAAAAATCAAGCTAATGTAGATCTTAACCTTAATTTGCATATTTACTTTATGAAGAGGGGCTGCGCAGTGGCGCAGTTGGTAGCACTGTTGCCTTGCAGCAAGAAGGTTCTGGGTTCGATTCCCGGCCCGGGGTCTTTCTGCACG